>JAIZAY010000074.1:0-155495 GCA_029531755.1 Holothuria leucospilota | reverse complement strand
ATTGAAAATTTTGTATATACTAGAATTAAATAGTTCCGCCCAGTTTAAGGTTTTCCCAAAATCTAAACTGTGACATTGCAAAGCGCGCGAATGCGAGATTTTTTGGGTAACCTTACACTTAAAAGAATCTGTACTTATTTAAAGCTTATATAGGTCAACCAGTGGCGTACCCAGGATTTCTCTCAAGGGGGCATACAATATGTTGTGTGATCGCCGGCCTGGGGAGGGGTGTAAGGGGAGGTGTCCCCTCCCCTCTTAAAATTTATGAAAAATTAGCTGTCCTTACATGCAATCTGGTGCCACATATACCACCTTTGGAAGTAAAATTTGTGTTAAAACATTTACGCTTTTTTTGGACCTGAAAAAAAAATGGCATCCGTGAGAGGGCATGGCCCAATGGCTTTCCTCTGTGTACGCCACTGAGGTCAACTGTCCAGGTAGTTGGGACCTATCGGGCACAACTTACGTTGTACTTCCCTCTTCGAGTCACTAGCCGTACCAAAAGACAGAGTCAAGAGAACATCAACTTACCCAGCAAACACATAACGTTTTCATAACATTCCGAATTGATCTTGGAAATGTTAAAGAAAAACATTTTATAATATCATTTTATTGACATTTTAAGAAAATCATGTCAAAATGTTACAATGTTGTACAAATATTTTTATAATGCTTTATATTCAACATTTTTCAAAAATGTTAAACAAACGCAACACATAAGCTTTTTATAACATTCCGAATTGATCTTGGAAATGTTAAAGAAAAACATTTTATAATATCATTTTATTGACATTTTAAAAAAGTCATGTCAAAATGTTACAATGTTGTACACATGTTTTATAATGCTTTATATTCAAAATTTTATAAAAATGTTAAACAAACGTAACACATAACGTTTTCACAACATTCCGAATTGATCTCGGAGATGTTAAAGAAAAACATTTTATAATATCATTTTATTGACATTTCAAAAAAGTCATGTCAAAATGTTGCAATGTTGTACAAATGTTTTATTATGCTTTATATTTACCATTTTTCAAAAATGTTAAACAAACGCAACACATACCGTTTTCACAACATTCCGAATTGGTCTTGGAGATATTAAAGAAAAACATTTTATAATATCATTTTATTGACATTTTAAAAAAAATCATGTCAAAATGTTGCAATGTTGTACAAATGTTTTATAATGCTTTATATTTAACATTTTTCAAAAATGTTAAACAAACGCAGTACATAACGTTTCCATAACATTCCGAATTGATCTTGGAGATGTTAAAGAAAAATATTTTATAATATCATTTTATTGATATTTCAAAAAAGTCATGTCAAAATGTTACAATGTTGTGCAAATGTTTTATAATGCTTTATATTTAACATTTTTCAAAAATGTTAGACAAATGTTTGAAGCACATCATTTAACACACAAGAAATTATTCCCAAGAAAGGCAAATTCTAACAAACTTTTCATGTTACTGTGTTATAAGAACCCAGCAAATAATCGTTGTTAGGAAATCAACGATAATTTCGCAGGTTGTTATTGATAAGGCAATGACGTTATTAAAACAGTATTAAAACGTATTCTTAAGAAACGAAAACATTGTTCTGATACTATGAAAATATATATAAGGTAACATATTTTTTGACGTTGATAAAACGTTATTCACGCATAACCACCCTTTTATGCCACATAGAGAAAACAAGTCATCGATCACTACACGTTTAAGTTGCCTACAGACTAATGGAAATATTCTTTTTAAATATCCTCTCAACTGAGGGCAAAAGACACAAATAACGTTTTACGAATATCATCATTACAATGTGTCGTCTTAAACTGCAACCGTTCTCTTGAAATGTTACAACTTTTGTCACACAACGTTTGCTTTGATGGTGCCAGAATATTATTGAAGCATTTAGACACATACAACGCATTTATACCACAAAGAAGGAGTAACATCACCTATTTACAGTTTTGTCGTTGGTTTCACATGTCCACAGTACTTGTGCTTACAAGTACAATTTTAATAAAAAATTACATTCAAAATTACCACAAAACATTTAACACCAACGGGATAATGTTACATGTAAGTTCAACCGTTTTTTGTTGTTTCAAAAATAAAATAACGTTTCCATGCGGTGGAAAATATGACTGAAACTTCACTGCTTGTTGAAACCATTGCCCAAACAGATTCCTTCGATATCAGAATCATTATATATCCGAAGCATGTTTGGTGAACGTTTACAAAATTTTTTTTATAAAACAGTTCCAAGCAGAAACAAATGTTTTTATAACATTCTAAATTCATCATGGAGTTTCTAAAGAATCATATTTCATAAAAACATTTTCACGAAATTTCAAAAATGTCATATCAAGATAATGAAACGTTTTACTAATATTTTTGAATGATTTCTATTAACATTTTCTAAAAATATTTAACACTTGTTTTAGGTCAATTGATTTAGAAACCAAAATATTCAAAACTGAAGAACTTCAAATTTGAACAACAATGTCTTGTCATTGTAATATAGTCACCCAGCCAATATGTATAGCTGGTAAATGGAGAAATATTTCTTCTTTGTTTAATATTGATAACGCAATGACGTCATTAAAGCAATATTAAAAAGAAATTCGAAGAATGAAAATGTTTTCCTTATGCTCTTAAAAATATTTTATCCAACGTATTCTTGATATTGAAAAAAATGTTATTCAGATACAGTCTTTAACCACCCTTAAATGTGTCATAATGACGTCAAACCATTAACCGATCTCCTCAAGTAAAAGCTGCCTACATATTTAATTCATACAGTATACGTGTACTGAAACTGTTACTCAACTGAGGGCAATTAACAAGCTAAATTGACTTTAGTTATTACATTCAAAATTATACCACAAAAGCATTTAACAACAATGGGAGAATGTTTTATCAAGATCAGAATCGTTTTTTTTTTGGATGTTTTAAAAATGTTTCATGTAGAGCTTATTCTATTGCGATGACAAATATGACTGAACATGCATTTCTCATTGAAACTACTGAGGTACAGAACTATATCAATATCATCATAATGCCTTGAACATTCGACTTCAAAAATGTTCTGTGAACGTTTACGAAACGCTTTATATAAAACAGTTTTCAGCAGGAGCAAAGTGTCTTCGTGATAACGTTCTAAATTCATTGTGGAATTTTCGAAGAAGTGCATTCTCTAAGACATTTTATAGATGTTATAACATAATATTAAAATGCTCTACTAATAGTCTTAAAATGCTATGATGTAACATTTTTTTTTTCATATTTAACAAACGTTTTAAGAAAATTATTTTTAAAATAGAAATTGATATTCTAAAGAACCTCAAGTTGAGACCATATTTTCATACTGAACACAGAAACCCGTTCCAACAAGTGAAGCTGCTAAATGGAAAAATATTAGGCGGGCGCTTATTGATAACGGAATGACGCTATTAAAACAGTATTGAAAGATAATCTGAAAAATAAAAATGTTTACCCGATTCTCTTAAAACATATTTAATCCAACAAATTCTTTGATATTGAAAAAATGTTATTCACATATCACCACCATAAGGATGCCAAACCAGCAGTCGCCATAAGTTAAGGTTGCCTACATATTACATATTAGTGCATTCAAACTATAACTAAGGGCAACAGGCTAAACGTATTACCTTTTACTATTTTCATGATAACGTTTCGTCTTACGCTTTGTCAAAATTTTAGAATTTTTTTTATATAACATTTGCCTTGATAGCGCAAAAATATCAATACAACGTCGAAACATAAGATAACGCATAAATATCACAAAAAGCAACAACACCATCTATTTTTACATAGTTTCGATGTCCAAATTAATAGGATTTTTATACAGTTACTAACTACTGGTATTATATATACATATAGATTATACCACAAACGCATTTAACATCAATGGGATAATGCTTTATCAAAATCAAAATAGTTTTCTCGATGTTTTAAAAATGTTCTGTTGTAAAGTGTATTATACTGCGATGAGAAATATAACTAAACCTGCATTTCTCAGCTACCGAGCTAAAAAAGTACATCAATATCATTATAATTAATGCTTTGAACATCCGTCTTTAAAAATGTTCCCTGAACGTTAACAAAATGTTTTTTTTTCATTAAACAGTTTCTGACAGACATAAAAGTGTCTTCATGTTAACATTCTTAATTCAAAGGACATTCTTCAAGACTTTTTACAGATGTCACATTAGAATATAAAATAATATCATTCCAAATAATAAAATGTTTTATTAACATCTTTAAAATGCTTAAAAATAATATCTATTTTATTGGATGAACAAACGTTTAAAGCAAATTAGAATTGATATTCAAAAGAACTTTACATTAGTTGAACAATATTTCCAGTCCTAGCAGGGGGCCCGCCCCCCCCCCTTCCAAAAAATTTTGAAGTTTTTTCAACTTCATAAAATAAAGGATAAGGCCCTTTTCCAATGAAATAAGCCTATGGGATGTGTCAGAGTGAAACTCAAATTTGTTCATTATTTTTACCTCAGAAAATAAGTGTTATGTTAATAACTCTGTTACTAACTTTCAGCTGATTACATTTTGGCTTATATTGGCCTCAGTAACTTTCTCTAGGCATAGCAAGGAGTTACTCATGATCGCTGTATTAATGGATTGCTAACTTCAGTCTATCACCGGCCAGGCCCACAGCATTGGGAGCACTGCTTCTACTTTCAAGGGAATTTCAGAATTCTTTAATATTTAGAGGGACATTTTCGACAACATCAGGCTTTTAACTTGCTGCAATATTACCCTGTAGTGTCTTATTAAAGCCTTGTAATTTACTTTAATGGATTGCACTGTGAATTTAGGGTAAAATTTAAAATTCACTAAATTATGAACATTTAACAGGGATATATGATCAGTTCAAAAAGGCATCACCATTTTGCATCTAAGCAACCTTTAATTAACAAAAATTTCTCAAAGGGGAGGGGACACCCTTAGACCCTCCCCAGAAAAGCATCTTTCACCCAACCAAAAATTAAAATTTACTGAATTATGAACGCTTTCCAGCCATATATGATCACTTCAAAAATACACCACAGACATCACCATTTTGCATCTAAGCAACCGTAAATTAACAAAAATTTCTCAAGACCTCTCCCCAGAAAAGCATCTTTCAACCAACCAAAAATTAAAATTCACTGAATTATGAACGCTTTCCAGCAATATATGCTCAGTTAAAAAAAATGCACCACAGACATCACCATTTTGCATCTGAGCAACCTTAAATTAAGAAAAATTTCTCAAAGGGGAGGGGGACACCCTCTCCCCTTAGACCCCTCCCCCAGGACGGCGATTACTCATCAATGCTTTGCCCTTATCAAAATACCCTGGCACTGATCATACTTTTATATAAACCACTATGACCTGGGCTCCCCCTTTTGCCAAATCCTGGATCCGCCACTGCCTAGTGCCATTGCAACATACTAGCCACGTTTTCCAACACTAGTAGTGTGGCTGCTATATGGAAAAATATTTCGTTTTTGGTTATTGATAACGCAGTATGACGTTTATAAAACAATATCAAAACATTATTTGAAACAATGAAAATGTTTTCCTGATGCTCTTAAAACATACTTAATATAATGCAACATATCCTTTGATATTGTATGTTATTTACATATCACCATCCACACATTAAAGCTGCTTACAGATTACGTGAATGTTTACTCAAACTAATTCTCATCTGAGGGCAAAATTATTCATGATTAACATTTGACAAATATCATGAAAATGTTTCGAATTGCGTGTTTATCGGCCTGCATCCCTGCCTTACCAACTTGCAGAGGTCACCAGACTGTACTAGTGTTGAGCGGTTAGTGCAATTCGGCTCAAAGACGTACGAGTTAGACAAGCGAGGGCCGTAGCCTTACAGGAGTTCGGCAAACCCATTATTCCTGCAGATAGCGCGGTTTTACTGTTGAAACCTTGTGGGCAATTATCAACAAACTGGGCTTCAAGACACAGTTGAAAGGGTACAATTCCACCACCAGACAGACTAGGGCTAGGGGGTTCTCCCCCCGGACGAAACAGTGGTGGGGCGGGAGTATGCTTTCTCCCCCAGCCCCCTTCAATTCAAGAACGAAAACCCCTTATTTGTTCTCTCTGTAAGAAATGTAAATTGCCGTAGTTCTCCTTACGTTTTCCCAAATATTGCACCAAGTTGTATCTAGGTTCCTCAAATATTCAAAAATTTTCCAAAGGAAAAGGGCACCCCTCCTCCAGCAGGAGGACGGCGGTCCGGCGAAAAAACGTTTGAACTCCACCAGCTCTGAGCAGTTTCCTATGCCTATACAAATATATTTCATTGCGCTACGTGAAGCGATTAATGCAAACTGAGCAATGCTGCAGGATCTTTCATATTTATCACACGATTTGTGAGACGTAAGATCTCATAACATCCCGTTATTACACCCCCTGCAACAGCAACAGAAGTGTCTTAATTCCTTGCCCGCCCGGCGGATGTGTATTACTCCTTCACCTTTATTAGCAGCACTCGTAATAGAGTATGTACGCCAAAGAGGAGTACATATTCGACACCTGCTATGAAGGTAACTTAATTCCTAGTTTTGTTCGGTTAGCAAATATTTAAGTGCAGTACACCCGATAGGCGACTGCATTACGTAATCATTGACGGCTGGATATGTTGAACGAAAAGGAGCATTCGGAATAGGCCTACACCGGGACGTAAAAAACAAATGTGAAGAAACTCGACATGTGAGGATTCAACTTTGTCTAGACCTTTTAAGGTAGATATATTCTTCGTTATAGATACTGAAAAGCTATTACTTTCGAGGGAATTAGTTCGAATTTTCTAAGTGTTTTGTCACTAAATTTCGACGGAATTATGGCAGAATTATTGCATTAAAGGCCATACTCTTATTTGGATTTCTAACTTCCTTAAGTTACGCAAGCAGAGGGTTGTGGTGGGTGGCGATTTCTCTGATTGGGTGGATGTCATCTCTGGTGTCCCCCAAGGTACTATTTTATGTCCGCTCTTATTTTTAGTCTATATCAATGATCGCCTGATAATATCTCTTTTGAAGTCAGACTTTTTGCTGACGATTGTGTTATTTATAGACAGATAAAGAATAACCTTGACCAGGTTCAACTCCAAAAGGATTTAAACACCCTTTCTGAGTGGCAAAATAAGTGGCAATTGCACTTTAACACCAAAAAGTGCTTTTCTATGAGGATTACTCACTCAAGGAATCCCAAGCTTTTTAATTATACTCTAGACAAAGATATCCTTGAGTCCACTGCCTCTCATACATACCTAGGTGCAGTGGCGTGTGCAGAATTTCAAAGTGGGGGGGCACAACCTGTGATTCCCCCGACTGACATGGAGGGGTGTGACAAGTGCACCGAAGGTGCACCACGAGCGCGAAGCGCGAGTTTGCACGCGTGGGGTCCAGGAGCGCCGGCGCCAGGGCCCATGGCGGGGTCCAGGGGCAGAGCCCCGGTGGGGGTCCAGGGGGCGAAGTCCTTGGAAGCTCCTGCAACATAAGGTAATAAGACCTCCCTAAATTGGTTCTAGAGGCCTTATTGATCAGGTTTTGTTTGTTTCAGATTTTGTAATATTCGATGTCAGTGACGGAGAGTTCAGGTTATCTTCTATGCGTTGAAAGCTGCAGTGTGCTACAGTATGTGTCACATACATTGACAGGTACTACGTTAAAGATCACGAGGCCAGTCAAGAAGGCTGCTTGAGATAATCGCAAAAGTTAACAGCACTGTTTCATCCTTAAACCTATATAGTTTACCATTACAGATGGTTAAAGTGACTAGAGCGAAGGGAACTTAATGATAGTAGGCCTACCTGCACCATATGAGACAGATATTGATAGCATCCTGTCTGATTATTCACTGGAGGACAATTGGAAGAGCTCTATCCTTTGGTAAACGACCAAAAAATGAAAAACAAATCTCTTCTAATATCATTCTGTAGACTACTTCTAAGTTTTGAGTGCCAGGGATGGCGCCAGGATTTGCCCGACAGGTGGCCAGACGGGCGGAGGCAGCTACCTGAAGCCCCGACAGCCGCGATGCCGTCAAGGGGATGGTGAGGATGGATCTGAAGAAAATGTGATCAAGAACGTAAAGAAAACAAAAAAGAAAAACTGTAGGGGTTCTAGACCATATCGGGGATAACATACATATTATCGAAACACTTGGACTACCCTATGAAACAGCCAAACTTTGGTCCGTGAGTCGCTCACAAACTGACCGTACCGCATGACACACATTAGAGAACATTAACTAGGCTTAGCGACATGCGATGAAATTTTCGACCTCCACATGAACAGTGTTCTCTGCCTACATGTTTCGTGGCAAGGTTGGCAGGACATGTGCTTTCTAGCAATGTGGAATGGAACTGCTGAAGATCCTGGAGTAACTATACAGCGCGCGTAGCGCGCCGAAAAATTTGGGTTCTTATTTGAGAAATTGTCCTCTCTCAGTCGTCGTCGGGGACTGCCTGCATACTGTATCATATGATTAAGACTCCCCGATGGGGCTCCCCGCCCCCACCTGGCGGCATCCCTGATGAGTGCTCAGTGTCTCTTCAATCTTTTTCTCTTCCCCTAACCCCTAAATCCCCCGACTAAGAGATTTTCACCCGACTGGCTTCAGAGTTGAGGGCCAGTGCCCCCCGGCCCCCCTTTGAACACGCTACTGCCTAGGTGTTGACATTTCAAACAATCTTACCTGGAATAGACATATTAACCATATCAATTCGTCTGCAAATAGGTCTCTGGCCTTTATCAGAAGGAACCTATACTCCTGTCCCAGGAGTGTTAAAGCTAATGCCTACCTTACTCTTGTCAGGCCTTTATTGGAGTATTCATCTTCCGTTTGGGATCCCTACACCGTTTTCCTATCCAATAAGGTTTAACAAATTCAACGTAGGGCTGCTAGGTTTGTCTGTGATGACTATTCCCCCCATAGTAGCGTGACTGAAATGTTAAAAGATCTAGGGTGGGATAGCCTTAAAGTCAGGCGTACTGTCAACAGGCCAGCAATTTTTCACAAAGCAAGATTGGGTCTCCCAGCCTTGCCAATGAACAACCTTCAACCGGTCCGGTGGCCTTCTAGGCATCATCATTCAAATAGCATATACCAACCAATAAGGACTGCTGCAAATACAGTTTCTTTCCTCGGACCGTCAGGGACTGGAACCTTCTCCCCCCGAACATAACAGATCTCGAGGACCCCAAGCAGTTCAAGAGCGCAGCCTTGAGGATTCTCAGACGGGACGACTAACTTCATGCGCACACCCAACCCTGCACGTTTGACTCCACCAGGAGTGTTGTGCAGTATTTATCCAGATCCAGATCCAGATCCAGATTCAGATCCAGGCGGGAAGCTGGCTAGTCTACTGTTTCACATGCCCACTTACCTTAGTACAGGTACCGGTTGTACTACTCCAGTAAAGTTGCATGGCAATATTGGTATTATTGTTAATGTTAGTGTTCGGGTGTAAGACTAGGCCTAATTTTAGAGCCCGAGTCAAAAAAACACAGAAAGAATAGAAATTTTCTAATATCGTCTCATTCTTTTCCAATAAAAGTATAGGCCTAGCCATGAATATGAGTTTATTTCGTGGACAAGATAGCCTAACAGTTAGGCTTATTCAAGTTATTGTTTTGTGTTTTCAATTACAGTATGATGGTGGTAACATCAGTCGGTCAATTAAGGGAATTATCACCAAAAACATTCACATATGGTAGTAATGTGAAATTTAAACTTATCTATTATTCTCATGAACATGTTTTCTCATAATGCTGAATGTTAGAGTGAATTTCGTTGGCAAACTTTCAAGAGAAGGAGAAATTCCCACCACAGGTTTCAGATGCCTTAGCCTTACAGTAGGTTCAAGAATGGTACCTTGAGTCGGTCACCTAAACATTATGAAAGCCTGTAAGAGTGATATCAAAATATATTCCACGAATGATACCACAATTATAAAAACAAATCATAAGAGGATGGAAGGACACCATTCGCAGTGATCTGGAGAAGTGTTCAACATAACTTCTTAGGCCACTATAAAAGAAGGTCTCAAACCACCTTTCGGCAGCACTAGATGTAGGCTAGGCTGGGTAAATTTCTTCTAAAAATGGGAGTAAATCCACATTTTTGACAGAGTTTGAGTTGTTGTCATATCGTGCTGGATTTTCTTCACTGTCATATGTTTATTTGTTGGCCATAGCACTCCTGTCTTACATTTTGTATGCAGTGACCGACTCAAGGTACTGTAACGACTGACTCAAGGTACACTCACTATATTATAGATACTGAAAAGCTATTACTTTAGAGGGAATTAGTTTGGACCTTGTCCCAGATCTTGCCGGTTTGTACAAACTGGCCTCAACTATTATATCAGTAGGGGTGGTTATTTTAATTATGATTATTTTCATTGTGAATGATGTGTCGTTCTCAAAATAATTCTTTTAGAATTATTTATCCACACTTATAGAACAAGTAGGTAACAACATTTTGAGAACGACTCCTTTTCTAATCTTACAAAAAATAGTAAAAAGTAAGTTATTCCTTAGTATGTAATGAACTAGGCTCTTAAATGCAAACCGGCAAGATCTGGGACAAGATCCATAAGGCCCCTACACGTAGTTCGAATTTTATGTGTTTGGTCACTAAATTTCGGCGGGAAGTTGGCCAGTCTACTGTTTTACATGCCCGCTTACCTTAGTACAGGTAGGCCTACCGGTTGTAGTTAGTTAGTATTTTATGACACACCAACACGACTGTGTTATACAGTGTCATCTAGAAAAGAAAAAGGGGCAAAGTTGGGGTACAATTAACTAAAAAAAAGGCGGGGTCAAACTCTACTAAAGAGTCCAGGCAAATGCGGGAGTCATGTCAAAAATTTCTATACAGTTTACTTTCCTTGAGAAAGTCCAAAATAAGGGAAGGATCTGTATGTTCAAATAAAGTTTTCAGGTCTGGCACAGCGTAGTACTTCTGGCGAATATGGGAGTATTCATAACAGTCAACGAGAATGTGACTGACGGTGACAACACAATCACAGGGTATACAATATGGTCTCTCATCCCCATGGAGTAAATAGGCATGGGTAAGGTACAGTAGGTGTGACCGATGCGAGCCCAAGTCAGAACTAAATCATCTCCCCTTTTCCTGGGGGTTCCATGTCGCCCAGTTCCGACCGTTGGTTTAACTCTGTACAATTTGTTTTCCGGAAAGGAATCCCATAGTTCTTGCCATTTTGATTTTACAGAGCCATTGATCTTACTGTAGGGTGGTAATCAGTGTGAGGGAAGTGGAGAATGGTGACGTCCATCTGTAGGGCTTCTTTAGCAAGTGCATCGAGTTTTTCATTCCCTTTTATGCCCACATGACTAGGGACCCATGCAAGCACAACGATTTTTGTAGTTGAACCAGTAGTTGGTGAATTTCCGAGGTTTCAATCAGATGGAATGTCATCTTAAGTGCCTGAAGTTGGGCAGTAAATATTGATGCATCATCCGGTAGTCTGATTTGCCAGAACGCATCCCGGCCTGTCGCCGCGGCTGCAACTCTGTTCGGGGTCTTGGAGCCGTCAGTGTAGATGGCATGATACCAACTGTACTTTTGTCTCAGCTCATTAAAACTGACTAGTAATACCGTTTCATTTGTTGAGTTCTTCTAATACTTCCTTAAGCTAAGGTCAACAATTGGCTCGACTAACTTCCAGGGAGGAATGGTGGAAAATGTAAACTGTGCTACGAAATCGGGGTTGGTACACACCTGCGATAGAGCTTCCCTAACGCGAATAGCAAGATAGCTGTTGGTTTTGCGAGATATATGTCACTAAACTCATGGTTGAAGGTCGTCTTAAAGGTTGGGTTTTGTCTATGGCTCCTAAGTTTAAGGGCAAACTGGAGCAACAATTTCTTCCATCTAATATCAAGGGGTGGTTCATTTGCTTCGATGCAGAGGCCTACCGGTAGTACTTCAGTACAGTTGCATGGTAATATTGTTACTGTTAGTGTTAGGGTGTAAGCCTAGGGCTGCCTAGGCCTAGGCCTCTAGAGCCCGAGTCAAAAAACACAGAAAGAATAGAAATTTTCCAATATCGTCTCATTCTTTTCCAATGAAAGTATAGGCCTAGCCATGAATATGAGTTTATCTCATGGAAAAGATAGCCTAGGCTTATTCAAGTTATTGTTTTGTGTTTTCAGTTTCAGTGCTGAGTGTCACTCTAGCCAAGCAGGCCCTTGAGTTCTACTTTGTTGACTGGTGATTTGGTGAAAAGGCTAAATAGGCATTTGTAAGACTGTCAGTATCACTATGGCTAAGATACACTGTATGCAAACTTACTGTAGCACCTGGCTGGAAAACTAAGTTTGGATCACCTACAGTTGGTATTACTGTATTACTAACAGTAACAACTAACATTAGCCTAACGTTACATTATTACCGTAGGCTTTATCTGCTGTACAGGGACCAACTTGTACAGTGTGTACAGGTACAAACTTATTACATTTCCTGGCAGTAATGAGTGGGGGGCCTCTCACTTACTTAAATAACATTTTCTGACAGAACTTTGTCCATCAACACTTACACACAATACATCTGCGGATAGGCCTAATACTCAGGTTACCCTGGCAAACATTTTTTAAAAAGATTGTATTGGAAGCTGAAAATCGTGCTAGGCAGTAGGCCAGTGGCGAAACATGTTCACTTGACTGATATCGTGTAGACAACTCATTCATTATGCAAATATGCAGTATACGGTAATATGACTCTACAATGCTTATGGAAGTGCATCAATGCAGTGCCCACATTAGTACCTACATGTGTATACAATGCCATAATGTGTATACATACTGTAGCTGTAGCATGACGTCAGCCATCTAGGAAATTTCCATGCTTGTTCATGACAAGTGTATTGATATTTTTATGGTGGCTATCAGTGTTTCCGCTAAGCTGCCATGACGTGATTTTTACAAAATGATTTGTCAATTTGACACACTGATATTCGTGGGAAAAATAAAAGAGGGTTTAAGATGCAGTCGGAACAACAACGCGTGCCCTACGCATAGGCAGTAATACAGTATTAAATTGGCATTTCCAGTGAGCCAAATTTTATCAAATTCCGTACATTGACCCAATGTATAATTTCTTAGAGGAAACCCTGGTGACTATCATTTCTCTTCAATGTGTATTGGCTGCGGTATGTATGCATGTGTATGTATACTGATATCATGTGTGATTAAGTATTCAATTGATGTACTTCCAAAAGTATTGTAGACGTACATTGTATGTGCTAAGGAACTACTCGTCCACATGATATCTGTAATTGAACATGTTTTGCCAATGGCCAAAGTACTGTACGTACAGTAGCATGATTTTTGGTTTCAAATCACATCTTTTTAAACACATAGTTTTCTGGGTAAGGGTAATTATCTGCAGATGGTAATGTGCCAAAGAGAGTTGCTGGACAAGGTTCGGTGAGAAAATGTTGTTTGAGAGAGTAAGAGGTCCCCGGCCATTTTGTCTGGGGAATGTGAAAAAGCTGTACACACTGAACAAGGGCTATGTTGGAGGAGTGTAACAGAAATGCACTGTTCAAGGGCTAGCAAAGACCTTTCCTAAAAGGTTGTAGGCTATTCAGTCATACTGTAGCTGCACAAAGAAATACCGTATATTACCCCCATCTCCTGTTAGGGAACTGTAGTTTGCTGCCGATGTGTAAAAATCTTGGTGTGGAAAATAAGTTTTGAATTTGGGCTTTATTTTTCATTTTCTTCAACTTTCAAAACCCGATGAAAATGTTTGAGACATCAGGTACGGTGAAAAATGGCCTAGGGACAGTTATCTTACTGCAGACAGGTCTACCTGTATGGATCACTGTCTGTCAACTCAACAAGTTTTTAGAAAATCATGGTGGGATGCCCACTGAATTTTCTAAAAAAATTCCAAGCATACAGTAGTTGGAGTTTAATGAAAACTGAAGAAAACAAAACATTTTGGCTGCAAATTCCAATCTGTTTTGGGAGTTATGGCTCATTTGAAAGTGGCCAGCCATAGGGACCCTGTGGCCCCCTTTTTGGTATGGCAGATTTGCTCATGTATGCACAATTTCTGTCATTTTTGAAATCCAGTATCTCCATAGAGGGAGTACAGTAGGCTTAATACTTAAAATACCTCCATGGAATATTTTTTGCCCAGTGTGATATTATCATACTTCATATTTCATAAAGGCTATGCACAGAGCAAGTACAGTATACAGTATGGAAAATTTGTGCTCTCCAAACCTTTAAATACTTTGATGAATGAATGGAAGGGGAACAAACATGGTCAGGAGGGAAGATAATGATACCCATTTTTTATCCTTTATTGGCCTGATCTTTGACCTTGTTGTACTTTTCCCATAAACTTGAAAATTATTTTGCATGAAGCTTACAGTGTGTAACATAGTGCTGTAACATACTGTATCTACATTTGGTTAAAATTTCCGGCCAAAAAAGGACCACATTCTGGGAAGTCATATATTTAATTTCATTATTTTCACAAACACAAAACATACTGTACAGTACACTGTAGGCAGGGTTCGATTTATAATTTTTTTCTACATGCACTGGGTGCATGTCGGTCAAAAAAACTACATGCACAGCAAAAGTTCTACATGCACCAAACAATCTTTCAATCAGAAATACCAGAAGTTAGTTAGTTAGTTAGTTAGTTAGTTAGTTAGTTAGTTAGTTAGTTAGTTAGTTAGTTAGTTAGTTAGTTAGTTAGTTAGTTAGTTAGATGGGGTTTAACGTCCCAGTTTGCAACCAATTGGTTCAATTAAGTTGAGACGAACACTATTTTGCTATAAATCATACTTTGCACCATTGGTTGGAAACATTGTGATGAAGAAATATGTAAGCATATTGTTATCGCCCCGAGAGTGAAAACCACATGAGCAAATTTTTTATCACTTTTCTTACGTGACATGTTCCACAAGACTCGTGCCAGCTCGTTTCTACTTCCCCACATTGTTACAATGGGGGTTTATGTATTAATATTCCCTCCTACCTTAAGTGTGTGTTTTTGTTGACTTCAGTTCAGGTTTAGTCTAAAATTCTGAGTTTGTGGTCCCAAAAGTTAAGCCCACGATCACTAGGACCAATGCACTTAACCTTCAACTGCCTACGGCCCATCTGCATTGACTACAATGGCTTAAAGTCACTTTAAATTTTAATGCTATTGTTGTACACACTATAGGCATAGGGCTGCAGTCTTAGTAGCAAGCCCAATCGTTACTAGACAGGTATCCAAAATTATCTAGTTGGCATTCATTTCACAAAATGCGTATGAGGCTTGGGTAAAATGCTCTATTAACTAAGCCTTTAACAATACTTTCCAAAAATTTACTTCGCTAATTTTGAGCTACGATATTTTTTTCTTTAGAGCTACTAGCACTTGCTCAAACGCAATCCTAACATGTTGCATATGATATATACCCTGACATGTATACAGTATATTAAGCCTGGCCTAGTCTGTTTCAATGAGAGCAGCCACAAACAAACTGTACGGAGAGTTTATGTTGTACCACAACGGTATTGGGCTCTCAGAGCGCAACATAACTACAGTACAGCGAACCAGTGAACGCACACAACAAGAATACGTAGGATTTTCGTACGGAAAGTGCATCCACTTGGTTTGGTCAGTGCATTGATGCATTGACTTAATGTGTGCAGTTTGTGAGCTGAAATTAATCTGAATGCTAGGCAAGGGTACGGCCTACATGCACGAAGTGCATGTAAGCCTCCACAGTTACATGCACATGGGAAATTCTACGTACATGCACCTGTGCATGCGTGCACGGGTAAATCGAACACTGACTGTAGGCTACGGTTTGTTAAGGAGAGGGACTTTCAGTTGTGAAATTTTAAAGCACAGCTGATTTTTATTGATTCAAATTTCCATCTGTGTGGCTTCATCTTGCTAAAATGGACAGGGCAGAATACACTGTATGACTTTAAAGTCAGTCAAGTCACAGGTTAACCAGAACTCATGCTAGGAAAAATGTCAAACTGGGTGGGAGTTAATGGACATTGCATCATTCTCACACGATGTTGGCCATATCAAGAACTAAATGACATTGTCTGTGGTCAGTTGCATGATTTTTGGTTTTTTTCAAAACAATATTCAATTGAATGATGTTTTGTGTCTAATACTGTACATATTTACAGTTTAGAGTGTGACAAAATTTCAAACTTGGTAGTGAGATCCAAATTGGGTGATGAAATTTCAAACTGGGTGTTGCATTAAAAAAGTAAATTTAAACTTAGTGCAGCTCCTTCACTTCCAAAAATCATTTGCATCTTGGTAATTTGACTCCCTGCTAAAGCTGTACTGTAGCCCCCTCTCACTTTGTGCAGGTACAGAACTTAATATTACAGTAGTTGGTGTCATGCTGTCCATGTTGTCTCAGGGCATGACGTGTCTTGGAGGTCGAGATGTATGGTCCGAGATTTACCTAGGGCCAAGTTGTTGGTATAAACCAGTCTGGTGAACTGTTACAGGGTATTGTAAGGTACAGCCAGTGGGCTAGCCACTGTCTGGTGTCAAAATTTCTGTGCTGAAACTGATCAAACTCTTACATGAATATTAAATTATTTTCAGAGAAAAGGAAATATCAAGACCAGTGAGAGAGTGTCCAGTTTGGAGTACATTTGCAGCAGCTGTTGTGACTTTTATGAAAAAGACTCAGAGGTACTGTACTGTAATGTTGAATTTTCAGAAAAAAAATAACTCTCCTACTCTAGTATATACAGTATACTGTATACTAAATTATGCAGGTATGAGTAAAAGTACAGTTGCATCACACTGTTGTCTGAATTAATTGATAATTACCTTCACAAATTGTACAGTTTTATTTCTAGGAGTAGTACAGTACTGAATTGTATTGTGTATACAACTGTACTTTTGAAACCACTGAAGCCAAAGTTTTGTGAAAAAGCCGTCAATGATGAATCTGTTCACTGAGTGAATCTCTGTTGTGGAGTAAATCTGGCCTACGGTATAATTGCTTTTGCAAATTTTTTTGCTGATGTTTCAAAACATAGGCTCATCTGACCTGGTGTACATTACCTGGTCTTTATTCAAGTTAATTGTTAAGTGGAAGTGTAATTTCAGTTACAAGGTACTACAGGCTGTACCTCCTGCAGCTTCTCTAGAAGTGCAGTGAAGTTTCAAATTTGGGGAGAGTGGGTGAGGTATTGTGTCCTCAAGTTCAACTAGTTTTATGGTAAGGTTAATACAGTTTATGAATGTTTTTTTTTTTTGTTCTAAACCCTTAAGTACATTGTGAGCTCTTGTATGCAATAGTGTACATGCAAACATTTTTGAAGATTTACATTCGAGGATCATTCCCAGGGCTGAAAAAAATGTTTATTTCCTAGGAACGGAGTCAAATATTTCAGAATTCCTTTTGTATTTTCATATTCATGAGAAAAAGGTAAATACAGTATCCCTCCGATTGCCAAAACTTCCTTCCAAGTACCCCAATTTCCTGGGAAGGAGCCCCCAGCTTCCCATGTTTTTCCACCCAGGAACATTCCATCTCACATTACACAGCGCTTCAATAATGACCTGCCCAGGGTCGACATGAACACACAGAAAGTTCTAGGCAAATATACGTAAAGTTGTTTTGAAATCACAGCCCCTAAGCCTTGAACAAGGGCTTCCATCCTCATTTTGCTTTGATGCATTGCTGAATGAGATATTTTGCATTTTCAGTGACTCATTTTGTATTGGGCCATTTGAGATAGAAAGTTGAAAATTGGTATGCTGTGCGAATTTTACCCATACAGTACATACTGTACCTGTACTGTACTTTTAGAATGTGCAAGTTTTTTTGTGAGTTTTCAGTAGAAGTTCCTGAAATAACTCATTTATTCAGGTGGGCATGACCTTACAGTACATGGGTTAATTTAAGGAGCTCAATATCCATACCATACTGTACGTATTCAAATTGCAAGCATGTGCTGTTTGGGTATGCAGGGATGTTTTTTTCACAAAGCAAGCATGCATAGAGTATAAATAAACCAATTGCAGTATTAAGGATAGGGTTGGGGTTCATATTGGGCCTCACAGAAAAACTTACTGGGAAGAACTCCATTCCAGACTGTACAGTAGGCAACTATACGGTACTGTAGGTATTGAGATTTACAGAATGTAACCAAAACTTTTGTATCTCATCTACAACAGAGAAAAATTTAGACATGTGTTTTACTGTTACTCCTTCATGGTTAGGTGGAACACCCAATATTTCTCATCAGTTTTGGGTGATTTTACATAGAAATACAGTACCCAAAATGCATTTAAAGTGCAGACTGCAGAGTGCTGTTCATATGTGCAGGCTTGCATGCCAACACAAGCCTGCAGTACGTTTGTAAAGTTGCAACAGTGTGGGCTGCTCAAAATCTTGATCCAGGTTTCTTTTCATTTCCTAACAGTCACCCTCTTCATGCTGTGCAACTAAGTGGTTCATCAGGGTTTCTTCTTAAAAGTACTACACTGCAGCTTTCACACTGGTGAAGGTCCTTGGCTTTCCATTATTGTACAGCGTGTATTACCGTACAGTAGATGAATGAGGTGCATACAACCTTTCTCCAGAGGCAGTCTGAGTGACCAGTGTGGGACAGCATAACAAATGGTAAGTCATTTTGATTTGCTCCACAGTACTGTAGTTGAAAGATAGTGCCTGCCCTATTTACAGTTGGTCAGCTTCCTATCTTTTACTCAGTATTTAGATCTTTTTGGATCCTCTAAGGTGTAAAGAGCACAGGCACTGCAGTTAGGGACTCTTTTTAAGAGTTATTGTACTGTACAATACATAAATGGTGAGTACAGTTCTACAGTAATTACCAGGAACGAGTGGAAGATCCCCAGGGTTTGATAACTGTCTTACAGTAATGAAGATTTTCTACTTCACAGCAGAATAAAGTACAGTAGTTACGTAGTTGCTGGGCTTTTGAAAAGCTAGTTGAATTGTTGGTGGTGGGTTGCAGAACTTGCAATAACAGTACTTTCATAACTTAGAAAAGAGAAGAAAAATCCCCAAAATATCTATAGAATTAGCGTAATAGGAAATTGGGAATACTAGCTTGGAGCTTTGCGCTGTCCTTCGACTCATTCAGAGAGCGTCACAAGCTCTTCTCAGTTCAAAATTCAGATCACAATTATCGTAGTTTTACTTTGAACGAAATTTTCTATAAACAGCTTGCAACAGGATGAAATGCAGTCACCAAGGGACAGGAAAGTACTAAATAGTTGAACAAATTTTTGGTATAAGTAAATTTAGCAACAACCTCTCTGACGGTGGACCAGCAACTCAAGCCCCGACAGATGGGACGGGGTGTCGAAAGAATTACGAACGCTAAGAAGAGCGAAGAGCGCAGAAAAATTCCGGGTTCTTTTGAATGGAAATAAAAATTTTGTGGTTTTTAATAAGGAAAATTGGAAAATTATGGTTCGTGTTGAAGAATCTGCCCTACTTAGGAGCAAAACCAAGAAATTCTTCTAGCGAATAGTCGGCGTCGGGTATAACATACTTTATCGTACTCATAAGGTTCCACGACGAAACTGAAAAAAATCTCATCGGGCAGCAGCTTTTCGGTATGGGTGGGTCATACCCCTTTCATCCGCCCCTGCCCACTTGGCAGTTGGCACTAACACTCAGCACAGAGATACCTAATTTTCTTACAAAATATGTTTAGCATGATTGCTTACAGTATTTTAAAAGGTTGAAATTTGGATTTCGTTATCCTGCGAAAACACGCCTACACGGAACAATAATTGTGAAATATTTATCGTTGAATAAAGCCAAAATGTCTAAAACAGCGGGTGTTAAAGTAAAGCAACACTGAAGATGAAAGAGCTCGAATATTTTTGTGCCCATAGAAAAAATTGTTACACAAAACAAAGTACGCTCATCATTTAACACTTTTGGGATCATTTGATATGTTGGTCAAGAATCGCTAGAGGAATGCCTGGGTCACTTTTCACATCAAGTATAGTTTTATTTTAGAACTAGTTTTCAAAAAAGGTGTGACACATTGGTCCGCAGAGGGCAGGGGTTCCTTGGCATGAGTACTGGCCTAAATTTAACCCTGAATCTAACCAGTTACCCTGATAATAACCTGTAATCAGCAATAAACATCAAATTTTAAAGTATGAAGTGATTTAAAATTCCGTTAACAGAGTAACTGCCTCCGACTTGCTACGTTCCTTGTACGCCTATTTACTATTACGCGATTACTACCCCTTGAACCCACTTCTCCAATGGACTCTCCCAGGGGCTCCCACTAAACAGAGTCCCTAGACTTCACGCGTGGACACTCACGCTTAGGGCTCATGATGCACCTTTGGTGTCACTTAAGATTACAAATCTTGGGATCCTTCGAAAATTCTGGATACGCGGCTGGTCCCAATGTCGAAGTTCGAAGGTGTCCCGGACCTAACAAATGTTGACTTTTGCACTTCCTATCTGCATTATCCAACTTTTATTTTAGACTAAGATGAAAGGGAATACTTTCTTGTATCCTGTTGTAGGCTGCATTGTGGTCATGACGATTTGCCTCCCTAAAATTGCCGGCTGTTAGTTTCGCAGTTTCATTTCATTTCATTTCATTTATTTGTTTCTTCGTAACGAACAATAATAACAATGATTACGAGTATTATAACAAGGTACAAGCAGGTTACGAAAGGAAGTACTCTAAAAACCTTGGTAGGCTTGTAGAGCAGAGCACTCCCTGTAAGAAATACAAAAGCAGAAAAAAAGAACATTAACCTAAACAATATAAACAATATACAGTGAACATACATACATGTGAATGTTGCATGAGTTACATCTTGATCAATAGTTTTCTATGCAATGCTTAAAATACTTACTTTTAAAACAGGAAATTGATTTACAGCGTTGGATTTCATTAGGAAGGGTATTCCAGGTAGAGGATGCTCTTACACGTAAACTTTGCTTCAGAAATTTTGAGTTAAAACGTGGTAAGCGGAGGTATCTAGACTGCCTTGTGTTATGGCCGTGTGTATCACAGTTAAATGTGAATATTTGTTGGAAGTACGGTGGGGCAAGATTATTTACAATGCGGAAAGCAAAGACTGCTTCTTTAATGTGGATTAAGTCAGTAAACTTCAACAAATTTAGGGAAGAAAAAAGTTTACTAGTATGTTCAATTGAGTCTACACAGCAAATATGCCTGATCGCCCTCTTTTGTAGTGTAGTAAGTTTGGTCAGGTGTTTCTTACTTGTTCCAGCCCAGACTGGCAGGCAGTATGAAAGGTGTGGCAAGATGAGGGTGAGGTATAGGGAACGAAGGATATTCTTTGGTAAATAGTGCTTAAGCTTCGACAGAACTCCAGTACACTGGGCAATTTTAACACTTATGGAATCAATATGTGGCTTCCAAGTTAAACCATGGTCAATCAAAACCCCTAGGAATTTAGTACAATCAACTTTTTGCAATAATTCACCATTCATGAAAATTCTAATATCGCTTATGTTAGGTCTATTACTGTAAGCGGCTTTACTGAACAGCATAAAATTTGTCTTTATCACATTTAGGGATAGCTTGTCAGCAGAAAACCATTCATGGAATTGATTTAGTTCAGTACATACAGTGTTTTTTAATTGATTGATATCGTCACCTGTAAAGAAAATGCTAGTATCATCTGCAAAAAGAACAAGAGTACAAGTATTTGAAACGTTAGGTAAGTCATTCACGTAAATTATAAAAAGTAAAGGACCTAAAATGGATCCTTGAGGAACACCACATGTTAAGCCTAATAGTTCAGAGTTAATTCCTTTGAAAGACACAAACTGTTTCCTATTGGAGAGAAAGCTTTTAATCCACTCTAATCCTAAACCCCTGACCCCACAATGGAAAAGTTTTTTCACCAAAATTGCGTAGTCAATCGTGTCAAAAGCCTTTGACAAGTCTGAAAAAATTCCGATTGATTTTTTGTTTTGATCTAGGGCTGTATTCAAGTGGTTTATTGCGTGGGCAAGAGCTAGCTCAGTAGAGTGATTTGGCCGAAATCCGTATTGTCCGTTGTATAAAACATTGGATTTTGTAAAGAAGTTGTAAAGGCGATTATGGACAAGTCTTTCAAATATTTTGGAGAAACAAGATAGAATTGAAATTGGGCGATAATTATCACAACGCATTGGATCGCCTTTCTTAAAAATAGGTACGACTTTAGCTACTTTAATATGATCAGGAACGATACCTGTCTCAAGCGACCTGTTGATAATATAAGTAAGTGGTTTGGATATTAAAGGTATGGCTTTCTTCACAATACCAGGCTTAATTCCATCAAAACCAGCAGCCTTGTTGGGCTGTAAACAAGACATAGAAATTTTGACAACTTCATTCTCGTCTGTTGGAGCAAGTTTGGCCTATGGGTGTACGGTTCAACTGAGTCAGTGAGCTGTAAACGCTAGTTATTAAGACAAACATCATTTCAGAGTATGCTGAATTCGTAATGGCTTTTCGCAGTGGTGTTCGATCCTATTACATACCCCAAGTACACAATTAAACGGTGGAAAGTGTGAGGAGGTGGGTTAAATATACAAAGAGCAAAGCCCAATCTGTTACAGTTAGTGTAAGAATAGTATTGCTAGGAATGGGTGACTTTTCTACTTCATAAATCTCATAGCCAAACCTACAATTCCGTGTTTGCTTGAACAAGTAATTAAATTTTCTAATATTTCCGATGTTGTTAAGCAGAATGTCTTGCATTTTTAACAAATAGTTTCAACAAGCATTGTACCCTGTATCTCTTAAGTATACGTAAAGGCTTCGTTATGTTCAATAAACTAAGGAGGTAGTGTCTTTAGATTCCGTGTCAAATTTGTAATTGATTTTGCTACTTTCTAGCCAAGTAGTATTTATGCGCCCCCGGAGACTATCACAAGCCATCATTACACGGAGAAGAGCAATATGTGGTCCTTTGGACTAGTGCTCTGGGAGATATTTTCATATGGTAGGTATACAGTTTAATTTCTGTAACTTTATCTAAATCTATCACCTTAGTTCCTTCTGCATACTGCAGATAGAACCACACAAGTCTAGTGTTTTCATTTAACCAGGACTGTAAATGAATTAATTTCAAAGTTAGCTTTCAATCTAAATTTACCTTTTTCTTTTACCGTAGGGGCTACCTTGCCTTTTCAAAATGAAATAGGTTCATCAGCTGTCATTCAGAACGTTATTCCTAAACCAGTTAACTGTCCATGGAATATGTAAGTTACGTAAAACAAAACTAACCGCGTCACGTTTATCTTCTTCCTAGTGAAATGTCTCTGTGATATCGAAACATTTGTTTTCCAGGTATCAAATGATTCTGGGGTGTTTTTCTTTAAATCCAGACACTCGTCCAACCTTGCAAGATGTATCAGAATACTTGCAAAGTGTGGTAAGCACTTGCATTTCATATAAAGTACATTGTTAATGTTTCCCCATAGCGAAAGGTTATGTCATTGTAAGGAAACTTGTATAAGTAGATAAGTGACTTTTTGAAATGAATGTATTGTAAGGGGTTTGAAGATCTAGTTCACGCAATGTTTTCATATTTATTGGCATTGATTAAAGTGTTATTGAGTTTAGTGAACTACCGTTGAACTTTGTTATAGACGGTTAGCATCTGCCAAAATTGTAATAAAGTTTAATGAATGTATCCTTAAGTTTGTATGAGTGAATGCATTTAATTTGCCCCATACAAAGATGAATGCAAGTATGGAAGGACCTTTGCAAATAACGTCCAGGTCTAAGCTGCCATTATGTTATCACTATCTTCTTGGTACTGTAACAAGTAAATTTCTTCATGTTTTTAAGCACAACTCCTAATTCTTGCTTTATTAGAGCTAAAAGAAATTTTTACATCCAAACACTTCATTATATTGTTTGCAGATTGGTTTAAAAAACGAAACGACCAGCTTTGATCCCTCTCCCTTGCCAACTGGACCGCGTGTTAGTGAACATGAGGCGCAGATAGTAACTTCCGAGATTTGAATTCCTCACACTGTTTATCAAGACATCTTAGCTCACCATTTCTGGGCAGTCAAAGTACTACATATGATATGTGATAGACACAACAAAGCCACATGAGGCTTTTGTTACATACGCATGACTTCAGCCTGGCAATGTCGATAATTGTTGAATTAATGAGCAAGTGCTCTCGTCCAGCTTGTATAAATATATGATGACTCTAATTCATGTGGGCCCATGCGTGGCTCTTTTTAATTATTTGACATAATGTTTTGTCAATTGACTGTTACTTTCATTAATAACTTTTTTACGTTTTCTGTGTAATATATTTGAACCCATTATTAAGGATACTTTAAAGTATTTAAGGGCAAATTTGTGAGATTTAGCTTACGCTACTATTTCAAAATAATACATTCAGACACATGAAGTGTTGGATTAAGAGTAAGAATAGAACGGAAAAGTAATAATTTATGTTGGATGATAACATCAAACGATGACGTCTTTGCTTTTACGCCATTCATGGCAGTTCAATGTAAAAATATCAATAATTTAGATTCAACCGAGAAGGAAATTATAAAGACGAGTGTTAGATATCGATGTAACCGAATAACTAAGTTATCTAAAAAATAACTGTGCCACAGACTGCATGTGCTGTAAGTACTCAGATCACATGAATACTAACATGCAGTACGATAAAAAAAATTGTGTTTTGAATGTTGACATCGTATCGAAAGTTGTAAAAGCTTTAAAAAGGATCATTACATACACCGCAAGATCCACGATTTTGTTAGAGGAGGTGCATCGCCTTTAATCAAGGGTGACGATAACTGCTAATAGTGTAAGCCCTGCTTCCATTATACTTCAAAAACATGTCTGTTCTCTTCGGCTAAAAGGAAACCCAATGATACCACTTACTGTTAGGAGAACGTTGAGAATTTTTAAGTATTAACCAGTCTGGCATAATATCATCCAAAGCCGCATCGATTCCAAATATTTAGTTGTAATCTCTGTTGTGGTAAATGAACAAGGCGGATTGATTCCCCAGAGGACAAAATCCGTAGATGCCTCTAACAGCATATAATTGTCCAAATTATAACATACTTTCATAATGTTTGGCAACTCATGTTATTGATTTAGCAAAGCAGCAACCGTGCAAAATGACAAAACACTCTTCTGTAAATTTATGAGTGTTCAATGAAAGGGGAAAAATATGTTTGAGGAATGAACAAGCGAATGCTTTTGATGACTCTCACAATTTAAATTTTGATGTATTTCATGCCAGGCTTCAAAAAACCTTTCCTCATAAGCGTCTCTTTGGAAAGGGTAAAAATCTTGCCGTTAAGTAACCAAAGCTTGTAGAGGAGGTAAGTGAATTCTGTTGATTGTTCTGCATAAAAACCAGTAAAGTTTGGCTAAGAATGCATTTCGATGTGATATTTACATTTGTTTATGTTAGAAGAGTTGGCAAATTTGTAGCATGTATTTTATAGATGACACATGTCTCGCATTACTTTGCAGGCATTTACTGTTTACAAACTTTGGGGCATCAGTTCTTCCCTGATCATATATTCCTGTTGCAAGTGTTAGAAAAAAGTCCTCGGGGAAGTTTAAAATAGCCAAGAAATCTTTTAAGACAGACGCTTACATATAATGTCAAATGACTCAGTTTTTTTTTCAAATACACGTGTTTGATACATATCAGTAATACGCTGAATATGAGACTGTTTTCATCTAACTTTGTAGCGTTTTTAAAGGTAAATCTTCCACGTGATATGATTGATCATATTGATTTTTTGGTCTTTTAGATAATGGTCTGATTTTATTCAGCGATGCATGTTTTGAGGCAAATGTGAATATATGTTATTATCAATTTAGTCTTTAGAACGGTAGAGGTAGCTTTTCGAACTGGCTGTCCCTAGGTCGAACTTCTACTTTAAATCCTCACCTACTCCATATGTGTCCAGAAAATCTGACTGCGACAGTACTTATGTCTGTTATTGTGACGAAAAAGATCTTGGTTATTTGATTCAGGTCGTGCTTGCCTCAGAACCTTGTTTGACACGGCAGTCGGCCGCCAAGATGCCATGTGAAATAGGTACCATCCATGAAGAACATTTGCTTACAACAAAGTTCAAAGTATTTGGGGAGGCTCAAGTCCGGCAGATGTGTCCAACAAGGTTCCGAGCCGAACAAGACCTGATTCAAATAACCGTGGCCTGTGGCCTGCGATGCAGTCCTCTGTACGGACGTTATAGCAACTTTACAGTTCTCGAGACTTTGTCGTCCTCCCTGAAAGCAAAATATAACGCAGTAAACAGCCAATATGGTATTAAACTGCCTTTACATCGTTACTCCCTCAACAGATGGGTTGAATAGGGGGAGAGGAATTCAAAATACTTCCTGAACCTAGAACGTCGAAATAAAGTTAACAACTTTAACAACTATTCTGCAACTAAAAACAAAATATGGGCTGGCCAAGGCCAGGACGAAAATCTCAGTGAAATTCGCAGTTATTACAGTTCCTTGTATGTTCATATTCCTTGCAGTCTGGATGATTTTTCATCTATCTCCCTGACTTCCCTCGGGATAGGTATTTAAGCACCTGGACCACTTACCCTGACCGAGTGTACCAAGGCCTTGGCTTCAATGCAAAATGGCAAATCTCCCGGTATCGATGGACTCAGTACTGATTTTTATAAGCATTTTTGACCGCTTATTGGCCACCTTGTAGTCAATTCACTTGACTATGCATTTGATCAACACTCTCTATCCCAAGAGCAGTGAAGGAGCATTTATTATTCTCATCCGTAAACCTGAAAAGGATTACGAGTACCTCACGAATTACAGGCCTCTTTCCCTCCTCTATACAGACTATAAGATTGGTGATCCATCTTTTAATTGGTGAAAATCAAACAGGTTTCATTAAGGATAAATTTATCGGGGAGAATATCAGATTTGTTCTTGATCTCATTGATCACACTAAAAATTATAATATCCCCAGTTTTCTCCTTTTCATTGATATTGAAAAGTTGTTCGACTCTGTGGACTGTGGATTTGTCCTGAAAATACTCTCAGATACTTTAATTTTGGTAGTTATTTTCGTGGATGGGTCCAAACTCTTTATAATAGCAGTGTCGCTTGTATTCCTAATAATGTCTGTTCAAAGAGATTCTTCTCTATTCACAGGGGTGTTCGCCAGGGTTGTCCTTTAAGCCCGTACCTCTTTATTTTATGTTTCGATACTTTAGCTAGAAGAGTTTACATTGACGATCACTTACGAGGCATTAAAATATCAGGTAATGAACTAAGAAATTTTACAGTATGCTGACGATACCACTTTGTATGGATGGTAGCAAACAATCATCAGATTGCCTATTTCACATTCTTAACAAGTTTAAGGTAGCCTCTGGTCTTAACATTATCTTATCTATTTCCACTTGCTTCTTTTATTAATAGTATAGGCTTTCTTCATTCTTGGAATTTCAACTGCAAAACTCAAAATACAACAGTAGTAGAAACCCGTGGTCTCAACTTGACGGATACGTTTCTTGCTTAGGGCGGAAAAGGTCCTCTTGGTTGCAAAAGTCGATGAAGTTACGAAAACATTGCGGGAGGAGGGGGGGGGGGGTCAGTTGCATTCCGTTAAACGCCACGTTTGCTCGTCTTTAATTGTTCCTTACACGGCCTTTATTTGCACAAATGATCAGTTGATGACAACATCTGAGCTTTAGTTCTTTCGTTCAATACTATCCACAGAGACTTCAATATGAACTTGCCTGTAAGTTGACACGTTTGTAGTGACTTATGTTGTGAAAGAATCTATAATATGTATGCACAAATACAGCAGGGCGTCGGGGCTGTTCTTGATTGGCCAGCTTCGATACTGCATACTGAGTAATTAAACAAAATACACCTTGCTATTATTACATTGTGGTGTGCAGATCACCTCTCATCAAAAGGACAACCACATTTCTCTTTACCCGAATTAGTACCCACCCAAATCTGCCTCTTGCATGTTTTTTATTAGTACACACTTAAGGTACGTAAATAGTATCACCCTTTAGTTTTGAAATAACAAAATGCTACCAGTTAGGCAGTAAAACAATCGTTTTAGGATAGTTGATAGTTTGGAAACATTTTCTTTCAATTACGATCAAAGAAAGATATAAAGTGAGTATCTGTAGCATTTTCTTTTCCTTTCTTTTTTTGCTATCGCACTAAGGAGTAGAGCCCGTGGTCAAGCCCGTGAGAGTTTTTTTGTTCTACTTCCTTCACATCATAAAGGATTTGATCAAACTTGATGTAAGTATTTTATATATTTATATAGAATATATATCTAATTACCCGTCTGTCACTCAAAGACTCAAATCTGAAAGCAAGTGGGTAATAAAACTGTCCACACACACCCGTGGCCTAAACAAGGACCTGGGCATCTTAAGCGATTTCCCCTTTGTGATTTATCACCCTCGTCAAGGGGTTTAACCTCATTGCTGTGTCTGTTATTTGTAAATTAACCTTCACTTCACATTTTGCGCTGAAGAAGGACACAGGAGTGTCCGAAATATACGCTATTCTGTTACCGTATCTGTGATCTCGTATTGTCATCTTTGTGGTGTGTTCTACTTGTTATTATTCTATATATATATATATATATATATATATATATATATATATATATATATATATATATATATATATATATATATATATATATATATATATATATATAGATATATATATATATATATATATATATATATATATATATATATATGTATATATGTATATAGGTATATATATCTGTATATATATATGTATATATATATGTATATATATATGTATATATATATGTATTTATATATGTATTTATATATATATATATATTTGGGTAAAAGAAAAAAAGTCAATTGCCTTTATTACCCTACAATAAATAGTACAGATGTTCAACAAGTTTGCTTCCACTGAAGAAGGGAATTAATAAACCTGCAAATCCTCTCAAAATGATTTGACATGTCCGTCCTTGAACTTTACAACCAAACATCAACAAATATGTTCAAAGAGTGTTTCGAGACCGGTTAAGTGTGGTAGTACTACTTTTTCTTCCACATATAGATAAAAAAAAAACTATCAATAAATGTACAAAATTGACAATCTTAGGACATCAATACAAATGGTAGTGAAACATAAAAGAGGTGGAACGTTATTTTGCACTTCAATTTCAAAAGTCATTGGTGCATGTGACTATAGAACCATAAAGTTACTTCATATGGGGGACACAAAAGGAAACCCCAGGCTTACAGAGTTTAGCTTCCCTAGATGCGGTGAAAAATTATTTGATTTAATGACGCGAAGTTGAAATAAATCTAATGTAATCTCCAGGAACTGACACAATCCAATGTAATCTAAATAAAATGAGCAATCTAACAGCAACATCCAGTCCCTCTAGAATTTATTCTGAGGTTCGTGGCTTTAATTTCAGGAAATCTTCGCTAGCTGGCCGTTGCATGTAAATCTGGGTTGTTAGAAAACGTTTCCTGAGTGGCATTCAGTCTAGCCCTTCCCTTCTGCTATGCGTATTACAGAATATCAATGATTTTAAATGAAAATCAATTTAGGTTAAATCATTTGTGAAACTTCTGTAAACTTTGCAGGGTGCAGTACAAAAATACACGTCGTCACCCCAATATCACTTACATGAGGTTTCCTAATAGAAATGTTTAACCTGCTCTTCATTTTAATAAAAGTAGTAGTCTCGAGTTTTACATAAGTCTGTCTGATTCCCGAGGACCACGCATAAAGGACCCTTGATGTAAAGGTCAGAGGGTCGAGAAGTTGTTCAGTCAAGTTTGTTGTCCTTTCGGGGACGTAGCTCCTGAACATTGCAGTTTGACCTTTTGTTTAATAATAGCCGGTCTGGACTAACAACCATTCGACGCAGTGATGCAACAGGTTTGAGGATTAGGAGATAGGATGAGCAATTTTATAAATTGGCTAGTAAAGACCCCTTTTTGGCGAAATCAGACGACAGTTGCAGAAGGTCAATGCGCTCGCCCTATATGTGATTCATGAAGAGTAGATAGACTTATATTAGTTATATCCACCCCAGCAGTATGTTGCTGTGTGAGTCTAAAATCCGACTGGGACCCTCGGGAACTGACCACGAATACCTACGACAAATTTCCAATGAGCAGCCAGGTCGAGTTGCAACACACTCCAAAAAGGTTTCACTGAACATTATCGGACATGGTATCTATTTCATGGCAGACATTTTATAATACCAACCTATTTTCCCGACAACCTGGATCACTTCAAAAGAAAATGGCTTTCCGAATAGTGCATGTGGTAGAGATTAGTACTATTAAGAAACCTTAATATGTGATTACTTTCCCTAGAATATATAATAATTTCCCCCACAAACAAAATAGTTTCCCCCTGCAGTTAAATCTAGGAGGAGTAAGGTCTCTCGTTAAATATATCTAAAGCAACGGTTTCCAACCGACACTTATTTACTTTAAAGACAATGGTATGGTCATAAAATCTCCGACATTTCTGTAGCCCCATACTCTATAGTTTTCTAACAAAATAAGTGGATTGCAAAAGAAAGTGGAGAATCTTTCCTGACGAATAGCAAAATTTTTCAAACAAATGGCTCTTTGAAAATGTCATTGGGATGTAGCACCCCCACAACCCCAGTAGCGATGCCCCTGCCGTAGTGGCATTTGAATTTCAGGTAAAAGGAAATTCAAATGTCCAAAATTTTGTAATGACCCCAAAGTGTCCAGGAAGCAATATATGCCTGTTAAAAGTACAAATCATCAAGGGGTACCACTTCAACGCCAAAATATAATCAAATAATAAGAATTACTATTAAATTATTCAGTTTAAAGGTTTTGCCAGAGGTGCATCAACTGTTTCTAAACCGTCCTACATAAATAAAAGTGTTTCTAGAGCGTATGTTCTCTGCCCCTTTTCTTGGACAACAGACCCTTCCCTTACCCCTGACTGTCCAAAAATAAGTTAAATTCAGTAAATTATGAAGCGTTCGAAACTTTGCCAAAAGTAGCACCATTTTAATGTCACCCATCTTCAATGAACACAACCTTCTCAAAGGGGAAGGGAACTCCCTTCTTCTACGGCCCCTTCTCCAGGCCAAGACCTCTGCACGTGGTGAAGAAGGATTCACAGAAAGCAAACCATCTTGAGTACGCATATATGATATTTACGTGTACTTTCCAGGTTTATCCAGGTGGGAATGCGACAACATCAGGTCAGTGGTCTGGGGGCAAGGGGACAACTGCCCCCTGAAACTTCCAAAACGAAAATGAGAATTGGCTTACCTAAGAAAAAATGCTACAATGCTGAAAATTTCACTATCCAAATTATGATTTTAAGACCCCCAAAACCTGGGAAATCGCATATAAGCCTGGGTTCCCTTTCTTTCCAAAGTTTCCCGAGGAGGTCCTCCGCACCCTGCTGTAGATGCATTCTTAGGCGGGTTCCTCCTCCTGACGAATAAACCATCTTTCTCCTATAAGATATATCGCTTGAGTGAATACACCAGCATATACTTTGGCTAAAGATAAAATAGCCTAAGATTACCTATCATAATTAGCTAAACTCAAATCAGCTTGTAAAGAAACTTTTAATTTGAAGGGAATAAGCAGTCGCAGAAAACTTATTTTGAGACAATAGCTACATCATACGAATGTCATGTTATTTCACTTCAAGTATCTTTCATGATATGATGTTACATAAGTTTTGCATATTCAAGGTAAATCAAAGAGGTACTCTATACGTGAATTTCAAAACTCAATGAGAAACATGCTGTAACATTATTCTCAAAGCTATTCCCAAAATAGGATACCCGGGTACACTCATTCAAATTGGGATAAACGCTTTTTCCTTTTAAATCCAATCTAACTTTTATTCTTAAAATCTGAGCTTGTTTCTAAAGAATGAAATCTAAATGTAAAGAATATTTAGATCCAACTTTTAAGGTCTAAAATGGGTCACCCCCTCATCTGGAGACACTTCGACCAAATATTTTCTTGTAGACATACACTAAGACTACGGTCCAACCGATGGTGATTTCCCCGGTGGCGTACTAAGAGCGCTAAGGGGAAGCCCGCACCAGGTACCAGCCTTGCACAGATGGCATGGCACAACCGAAAAAAAATTTTTCATAATTAACACGTCAGATCATATTATCAGTCCAAAGCTTGCCCAAGAATCACACCATTTTAAATCTCAGAAGCTAAGAACAAGAAAAACTTCTTACAGGAGAGGTGTCATCCCTCCCTGAGGCAACGTTCCCTTCATTTACACCCCCGGGCCTTCCAGAATAGAAAAAAAAATCACTAAATAATGAGGGTTTCCGAACATATAATCAATTCTTCGTTTTAAGAAGCTTTACCAAAGATAGCACCATTTTTTTATCCAAACCATTTCCCAAAAACAAAAAATTCTCAAAGAGTGAAGAGTGTCGTACATAGAGTGTCATCCTCTTCTCTTAACGAACACCTCTTGACTTGCCAAAGTAGGAAGAATATCGCTATAAAAGATAATTCGTAAAGATCGAATCAATTCAAGGCTTTGCCAAAGAGAGCACATTTTTTCACCTTAGCCATGCCTAAGCCATGCCTCCCCTCAGCACGCTCCCACAGGATGACACCCATGCACAGGTGAAAAAGGAAGGATCCTCCCAGGTTTCAGTTATCTGTAGGAAAGCCACTTGGTGATCTGCTTAGCGGTGTCATAAACTGCCCCCACAGATTTCAACCAGACCTCGGCCTAAAATGCCAGCTATAGGTACCAACTGTCCTAGGTACGGCAATGTATTAAAAAAGGTCAAGATTATGGCACAGACCCCATTATCACATGAAACAATGAAATGAAATCATTAGTTCTTGTATTTGTTTCCTCAAAAACATTTTTGGTTTAGAAAATTTAAATACTATGCAAATAGACTTCAGTAACTTTCCGTCAGCTTCAGGGTATAAAATTCTGAGTAAATGAGCCATATTTTTGTCAAATCCCTAAGATGTAAATCAGTCTTGAAAAAAAAACACCTAGAAGGAGAATGGTGTGTTCCCTCCCCCTTATACCCATCCCGATACCTACATATATGCACACCTTTTATGGACCAGCATACCTTACTCTCAACGCATTTAATCAAGTAATGCAATCACCTACGAAGTGAATTTAAGATTTTTATTTTCTTTCAGGAACCAGAAATTTCTATAAATACAGAATATTTAGAGGCAACCTTCAAGACTTGAGCAGTGTCGTTTTTTGCAGTTTCGGAGACACTGTAGGCAAAACATTTTTGACAAGCTGTCGCTTTGCTAAGATAGTTTCAAAATTTGCTAAAGTCCTTTAAATCTCAGTCATTTCTCATCTTAGTTTTCGCACGGTGCTCCATATCACATGTCCCCTTTGCCCCATCATCAGTCGGATTGTTTACCTTTCGTTAATCCAGGATGTTAATTACTCCGGGCACAATATTTCCGCTGAGTTTTGGAATAATTACACAATTAAGCTGAATTATCCTATATTATGGAAACTTTCTGCGGCAAAAAATGTATGAGTCAAAATCTCGGCAAAGACGGTACCCTTGCTCTGCCCTTATCTCCTCTATCCATGTCGCAACTGGCATCATGGTAAGATTATTTACTATATCTACATCGTAAGCTTCAAAAACTCTTAGTCATTAATAAGCCACGCATTGTTTGTGGTCTGGTACTTCCCCATCACATATTTTAGACAATTCAGTTTAGCTGAGCTTTGACCTGAAACTAGCCTTTGATCTCCACTCTTGGCTATCAAAACGCCCTGTGTCAAATTTGTATTTCTCCACGTATTTTGTGTCTATTTTTTTCTAAGAATGCTGATAAGGGAATCGATGCAAGGCTGAAAACAAACTTATTCTTTAACCTCCTACATTATTAATAATGAACAGGTGTCATCAGTGATCAGCCACTTAGCCAGCAAACTTGACCTCGTGCGGACTGATGCTTCAGGAGGCGTTCTTGTCACACATTTAAACATACAGACACTACATGCTTCAAGCGAATCTTCACATTTCTATATATATTAGATGAGATATACTACATCAACCTCCCAATACATTACCTGTGGGGAGTCGATTAGATCACAGATCCTGTCAAATGTCAACAACTTTACAAATGACGCATCTAGAAACATATTCGCCTCGTCTGCACTAGCAAGTGGGAGGTAACTACACTGTTAAAAAATCTCTGTTCATTTACAACAATGTTGCTGTAAATTAGGTTTCATACAAGAACAACAAGCACATGTCTATGTACAGGATGCTCCAATTCAGGTATAGGACCACGATGTACTTTTACAGAACTGCACAGTACTTTACAAGATATCACATGCATACCTACAGAAACTCCTGTTTATATACAGGGTAAGTTGTACTGCAACCGCCTCAGTCTGTATTTTTACACTTTTCACCAGTTTTTATAAAGCAGACTCAGTTTTATTGGGGGTATAAGTTGTACGTTGACATGGATGTTGTGCTTTATTAGTGATATACAGTGGCAAACAGTGTATAAAAAGTATTTATGCAGAGCTTTCGTCTCGATTTGTAGGCTTTGGGTTTCAAGCTAGCTTCACATAGCCTAGTCTAGCTGAACATTCTCTCTGTCGATTTTGAGGCCTACTCTCTGACATAGAAGAAAACGTAGGATATATTTTATTAAGCATGTTTGCAGGGGAAAGGGGACATTCTTTCGAGAGAGGGATGGTGCCCAAAAAAGACCCTTTGGTTTAAATAGCCAATCGAAATTTCCTTCAACGCCTGTTCGGGTGTTTTCTTGGGGCGCAGCTGTCTTCCTCCTTGTCCGATGACCTAGCCTAAGAAGCTTGTCCCAGAGCTTCTTGGACGCTACTCCTTTAAATTTGATTCTTAGTCCAATTTTGCCCTGCCGTTTTTACAAGGAAGCGTTGTTGTTGCTGTTTGGTCTGGCAGTACAATACTAGACACCAGACTGTGCAAAGCCCTCTTTCTGCTCCAAGAATCGCCGAATTCCATGACTCAGAGAATTCCTTAGAGCAGTTGTCGAACTTCGGAAGTCTGGGTGGGTTTCTGCGAATCATGTCCTTTTTTGAAGAGGGTGCATTCTCTAACCACAAGTTATTTCTCTTCTTCAGAGTGTGGAGTCCTTGAGGGAGGCAGGTGTAAGTCTACGGTAAGCCAGTAGTTCTGTCGAGCTCGATCGAGTTGAAATTTTATTTAAAAACCTTTTTCTAGACGTAAAAGAGAATACCACAATACTGAGCGCTGATTAGACGAAAGATAAAGGCGGGCTACATAAGCATCGGAGGTCACAAACATTTATGATTGTGAAAGAACAAATTTTGTTGTCTATAACTTTATCTTTAGAATGGTAGAAAAATTCAGCCGTAACTTTCCGTTGGTCACGAAACGCCGGACACAATTTGGAGGTACAGACCACTTTCTATTTAGTTCACGAGGTTTTTGTAGTTTCACCTCTGATGACCTCATATGACCACCAACCGCCATTAAACTCATAAGGTTTCTTCCCTATTAAAGTATCACATCTATACACCAAGTATGAAGAGGGTCCATTATCCCTGTCTTAAAATACCGTGTTGTTTCAAAATTTTCGGGTTTCGACCTGTAAAGACCGCAAATGACCTCCCACCTTCACTGAAAACAATAAGATCATTCCTTTAATACGAATGTGACATATACCAAGTATGAAGCTTGATAATCAATGCTGTCTTGAGATATCGTGTTTACAAGCAGTTTTTAGGAATTTCGTATTTTTACCTCCGGTGACTCAGATCACCTTTGACCTTTATCAAAATCAATGGGGTTTATTTTTTTACTCTAATACATCCACATGCCAAGTATGAAAAGCATCCATGTTTCCTTCCTAGAAATATCGTGTTTACAAGGTTTTCGGTTTTTACCTCTGGTGACCTCACATAACTTTCGACCTTCACCAAAAACAATAGGGACCTTTTTCTTCATATAATAATTCTATATCACGAAATATGAAAATTATCCATTATTGCAATCTTCAGATATCGTAATTACAAGCCAGGCGTCACAAGTACACAAACATACACATGCATGCACAAACACAAACGTCCACGTGGTTGCATAAATTCCTCTTGCCTTCGGCAAGGAATCAAACAGCTGTCATAATGTGACTTCAACTTATAATGGGTGCACAAGAAGTTTTGCATTCAAGGACCAAATTATATTCCATGAACTTCGTGCAGTCTTTTGTGACCCCATGGTGGGGTTTACGTCAGACGCTTTGTAATAACAGATAAAAGGCATTAATGGTCTAGTCTCATTCACTTGTCCAGCTGAAGCTTCATTAACAAATAACATGAGCCGTTTCTTTAAAATATCTAGGTAACTGTAAGTTTATTCGTAAACAAGCTTTAACCCCTTGAAACAAAATAACTATATCGTTAAATATTTACGTTTAACTTTACAACAGCATTTTAGTACTGACTAAAACAAAACTTTCGTTGTTATGGGATAATTATGCCGAAAAAGAAAACGAGACCTTTGGTGAAAATGTCTGGAGTGTTCGTTTCTTAAGGCAAGCATTGCTCTCTTTGTTCTGAAATCATTTTTATCATGAATAATGACTTTACAGCTTGTTATGAGAGTTAATTATTTAAGATTTGTCTATTTAATAACGAATATTTCAGCATAATACAAAAATTGACAAAAACAGTTGGCCAACGACATTGGCGAGGAAAGACTAACCTAGAAAAGATTAATTTAATAGGTAATATTTAATAATTTCCACTGAATAAAAACATAGAGCTACAATATTAGCTCAGACTTGATGTTGTATTAGATCTTTGTACAATTGCATAGCCACAAACTTAAAGTACGTTTCGTAGTGGGTGAAAGTAAATATTTTTCAAAGAAATAATGAATATAAGCGTTTTTCAGATTGGGATGTTGCTGCTGCATTTCCACAGACTAATCACAGGTAAAAAAACCGCAAAACGGTCACATTTTAAAAAGTGCTTCTTAAGTGTTGTTGTTGATTACTTAATATGTATCTTACACCATACGCCTTTATTTTTTTTTCTTTGCTTTCGTCCCATTTAAACTTCTTTAAATGAATAAATTAGGAAAAAAAATTGAGAGTCACTTTCTAATATGTTCTGATATCTTTAACAGCAAGAAAATATGCGATGGGTGATTTTTACGCTGTGCGTGGTGAAAACATCTCATTTATCTGTCAATTAATCAACACAGGATCCTTATTTACATTATCATGGCGTTTAAATGGAGGGTTGATAGTGTTGCACGATCCCCTAATACATGGGGAAGAAATTAGTACAGGTTCCTTTTCTTCCATTATTTCAAATAATGGGACAAACTTGGAGCTCTTAGTCAGTAATGTTCAATTTGGTGACGCTGGATTATATTCTTGTACGAAGGATTTCAGAAGTTCTGGCCTACCCGTGTCTTGGTTTTGGAACCTTAATGTTCAAGGTAACTAGTAACCATCATTTTAGGTTATTTGAAATGCACAGATGTTACTTGCTCAGCTTAGAAGTTTCTTTACAACACTGCAAGACTATATTTTTGAAACAATGAGAATTGCATAGCTCATTGTGTTTTACATTTCAATTTAGTACATATTATAGTTTATTTATGAATATGCATGGCGTGAATACGATAAAACACTAAAACAAAATTTACTTCATCACAGATGTCCCAAAGATTACTATTAAAAAAAGCGTATTTATTGAGAAGGCCGCAGTCTTGGCAGAATGTTGCGTAGAATTTTCCTTGACATGGGCAGATCGAAACATTACCTGGCTGATCAATGGTAACTTCAGTACTGCTATAACAACTAGTCTGCCAAAGACGTCGCCATCTGCAGGAAATAGTGAAAGAGTATGTTCTACGGTGACGTTTCAAAGTAGTCGTTTACATAATGGAAAGTACCTGCAGTGCCTAGCTGAAAACAAGTTAAATTTGTCATCTTCCATACCAATGACAGTTAATTGTGAGTATTAAAGACACTTGAGTTTATAACATTATATACAATCCTATGTTACAAATATTTCGTCAGTTCTCTGTTCTCGGACTGATCGAATATAATACTTTGAAACGGTCAGCAATGGATGAGACACAGGCGCGGATCTAGTCATTTCGAAAGGGGGGGGGGGCGCTGAAAGCCCCCTTGAATATTCTCCTAGATTAACGTAATGCTAATTTTGCGCATTTGTTATTGTTGATGTGGCAAAAAGGGGGGCTGAGCCCCAGGAAGCCCCCCCCCCCCTTTGGATCAGCACCTGAGACAGTCACTGCTTCATCAATATGATCGGCAACTTAACGATATGTGAAAATGTAAACTGATTTTTGGATAATTCTAAAACATCTTCGGTATTTGTCACCCAACAGATCCTTCGAAAGTTAAAGTTCTTTCTTCAAAGTATTTGATTGTTATGATGAACAGCACGATAAACATAACATGTGCAGCAGAAGGGTACCCTTTACCAAGTGTTGGCCTACAATTTAATGGTAACGGGGACATTTGGTATAACGTGCCTTTAAAGCCGGTAATACTATCCAGCACAGAGGCTACTTTAACAAGCAGTTTTCTTTTTGCCTTCACTCGACGCATGGGCAGTGTCTTCAGATGTAAAGCTTTTAACACAATTGGTTCTACCGCAGTGAGCAAAGAAGTAACGACTGATGTTTATTGTAAGTCTTTAGGTAACTTAACATCCTGCCTGTGTAGTAAATTTGTTAATATAGAAATTTGGTTACTTAATATAAAAAAAATTACATACATTGATTTGTGTGAATAGTAAAAATTCGAATAAAACAATAAAAAACCTGGAAGATCGTGTTTTGGTCCACTCTTGTGTTTAAGTTTAACAAGTTTTTCTTATTAGATTGAATGATATAACTAAATTGTATCAAAAACTATAAAACTAATTTCGATTTTCAATAAGCTTATATCGATACCCTAATAAAATGCATTTTTGAATTTATTTCCAGTTCACAGTTAACTCTAAATTTAGTTTTATTACTTCATAATAATTTCCACAGCCCCTGCAGAAGTTGAAATGATATCAGTGTCACCGATTGTTATCGACAATAGTTACATTCTTATAGAATGTCGAGCTAGCGGCGTGCCACCTCCGGATATACACTTGCAAAATGCTCTCACATCAGGGACGTGGGTCACATTACCATTGCAACCTCTCCAAGAAAGAGGAGCGTTGGTGTGGATTTTTAATGTCAGCCAGGAAAATCTTGCCGATGGCAGTAGCTATAGATGCACTGCTAATAGTACCTTGGATAATGTAACGATTAGTAGTTCAGTAATTGTTCAATTTAGATGTTAGTTAAATAACCTTTTTATCATCACTTTGTAATATGCATGAATAGTTCATTTTTCCTTTGAAAAAAAGTTCAAAAAAGCTCAAGAAGGTCCTTCCATGAAATAAACGCAGTACGCTTCGAATTTTACTTAGGAAACTTGACTAATGCAGGGAGATGTTATTTGGAAGGGGACACATCGCTGTGAAGTGAGGTTTGCAAAGCCAAAGTCACACAGCAATCTGTTCCTTGTATTTTTCTTGTCACGTCTATAACAACTATGCCGGATAAGGTTGTCCATACAAAATTAATTTTTCGTCTACTCCATCTACAGTTAGAATGGGGATTTGTCGCTACTGCCACAGCACTACCATTTGTGTGGAAATTAACACATATTGCATCATTGGATGCGCAGTGACGCGGATTAGAGTATTACCAATAATGTTTTATGTAAAATTGTGAACATGGTTCTGTACCTGGTCATTTCAGGAAACTTACGGAAACCTTCCAAAGTGTTGTGACAAAATTAGACTCCTGCCTCTGCAGCTGATTTGCATGACTTTCGTTCTTTAGGAAGGTAATTTTTTTCTGTTAACAGTCGTTTCGAGTTTGTTGCACCTGCCCTTAAATTGGTGGCAACGTCAACCTACCCACAAAAGCATTGTCCTGAGTGAGCCAATTGTGATAGGATTACAGCCTTGAATGATGTTGCTAACACATTGATACCAAATTGAAGCCAACAAATAGAAGAAAGAAATCCCCATTAGCCGTATGGGTAACTTATCTTTGATAATCTCCTCTGGATTTAGTGGGTTTTAGTGTATTAACATTAATTAAACTTTTCCTTAACCCGTCTTCCAAATAACAACTCCCTGATTAATCTCACTTAAGAACCTACATTTTTGTTACCACATTTTTGAAATGTCTAACCTCTCGTGGTAGGATGATAGAACGTCTTGGTGATAATAAAAACCGTATTTAAGACGACATTTTTTTTACGGGTGTAAAAATAGTCATATATACCTGGTAATAGATGTAAATATCAAAAATAGTTTATATGCCGGGAGGAAAAAGGACTAACCATGTGTGAGTTAATATAAATAAATTGCAGATTTTATTGAAACAACAGTGTAAGGATCAAAGGAATGCTCAAGTACCTCCTGTTTTTTGAGGATTAATGTCTTGATTTGGTCTCAATTACAATTGACATACATATTTGGTTCCTTGCGATTTGGCAATGCTTGAAAATATTGGTACTTTACATTAACGTATTTTGTTCTCTACAGCAAATCTGATTCACATTCCTACCTTACAACAGGAGCAACATGCTGTTTTAAAATAGATATGTCATTTTCCCAATAAAAGCTCTTATTTTACATCGTGCATTCTTGTAATCTTCCCGAGGAGGTGCATACATTACTTACATTGCTTTTATCGTTTCTGTCAAAACTTTAATTCGTGTAAATCAGTGTTGAGACCTCAAAGCCAGTGGCCTAGCTAGAGGGGGTAGGGGGGTCCCCCCCCCCAGACACACAAAGCCTCTGAAGGCCCTTGTCGGAAATTTCTAGTCTCTGTCGGAAATAAATAAAAACATCCATTTGAAACACTTACAACATTTCTTATGTTTTTAAGCAGGATTACACACCAACATGGTTACCGTACTAACAAGGCCTGGAAGTGTCATTTATAGCAATCTCGGAGATATTTTAATCTAATTTTTCCGCGCGCTACACGCCAGATGATGGTGGCGCTACGTTTAGATATCACATCATAACTTCAAGATAATAATCTGTCGGAAATGTTTTTCTTTTGCCCCCCCCCCAAAAAAAAATATCTAGCTACGCCACTGCTCGAAGCATGATCTTTAGTCAAGGCTTCCTCTATGTTATATTTTGTGGTCTCGGTGTTTTGAAAATAATAGTGTTGGAATTGTTAAGATAGCTCTGTAGCATACCCATCTGCTAGCTGAACGAAAAAGGTATTTAAAGTCATACTTCAGCGATCAGACTTTTCCGGTGAAGAAAAATGTTATAGCCAGGATAAAAGGATTATTAAAGATCTTGGTTAACTTACATGCCGCAATCTGCTGAAATGGTGCGGTATTAGGATTAACTTACTTTTGAATTTTCGGAATGTTTCACATTAAAATGTATTTTCTTGATATTGTACGTAATGACACATTTTTATATTTCACAGTTACTTCCAAGAACTTTATTACGGATCAGCTGGAGTTTTTCGTCATATTAGTTATCGTCATTGTTTTTATATTCTTGACAGGCTGTTGTGTTCGATATTGTCAAGGTATTATACATTTTTATATTCTCATGTTTAATAAGTGGCATATTGCGAATTGTTATTACAATAACAAGTGTAACTTAAATATATGACTTACATCGATCCCTGTGCGAAAACAGGTAAGTAGCTAAAGACTGTTTACAAAAATTGGATGAATTAAAAACTGTCCAACATACTAAAACCCTGTGAAATGTAAAACGAGCCTATGGAAAAAAAAAAAAAAAAACATTTTTTTTCTGAATTATTTTATAACATTATTGTAATCGGATATGTTCTTGGAACATTTTATCTAGTGACAAACAGACAAAGTCATCTGAAGGATAATTAGACGGTTATCATTTTATTATTTGGTCTCATTTTTTGTAGTTACAATGTCACGACAGGATAGAACTAGGACGGAAGGGTAAGGTCAATAACTATCACTTTTCAATTTCTTCATGAGAGATAAGAGGATAAAGGAAATCAAGGAAAAGGGTTCTTAGCTCGGTGAATCTTTCTGAGAAATGTCAGATGAAATAAGATAGGGTTCTTAGCGTTGTGTTATTTGATTTTTTTGGAATTATCAAGAAGCCATGTTATACTCGATAAATCGGAATTTTCTTGACCTAGCCGAGCTTTCCAAAACTGAAGCATGGTGCAATTTTCAAAGTAAGATTTTGCTAAGCATCGTTCTCGAGATACAAGATGGTGTCAGTAAAATTAGAAACCTAGGTGATTGGTAGATTGGGATTGAAACCAGAAGTCATTACGTATCATTTACGGTTTTCTTGCTCACGTTATAAGTGCAAAGCTTTAGAGATGCAATAAATTGAGGCAAGATATTATGTACGTATGAAAGATATCTATACTTTAAAAACGGCGTTCCTGAATGTAACAATTTTCTCAATGATTTTGTTTTTTGCTTCAACTTTGCAAAATGTTTAGACGCAAAGCACACGTATCTTATTTCTAAATGTTCTGTTTCAAAACACGTTTTAATTGCTAAAAATTTTATTTTGAATAGCTAAAAATTTTATTTTGAACTTACATGTGTTCACAAAGTGGGGACAAAATAAGTAATCATTACTAAACACGTTTTTAGAGGGTGATCAATTACAATCATATCAAATTAGTAAAATTGCCAGAGGCGATAAGTAATATGCATCTGATACAGTTTCTCCTGTTTGAAAACCGATTGTCTCCCTCAAACTATTATTGTCGGTAGCTCCTAGTCTCAAATTTATATTCGAATGCTGTAGAGCAACGTTCTAAACACATGTTCAGACAGTACTTACAATGAATACAAAGGCAAACTTCATGTTGATTTAATAGCACAAACATGGTATGTTGCCCAATCCTCAAGTTGTAATCATATAATAAAATAAACGCCCCTTTCAGTTGGGGAATTGACATCCGACCCATCATTGCACTTAAATAAACGAACATACCGAAAGTAAAAACATCTATAATTATCAAAACATCAGGGGGAAATGATTTCTTTTTTGGGGGTGGGGGGAGGTTGCATGTGACGATTAAACAACGAAACCGTTTCACATTGGTTTGTAGAATCCTACGTTAACTCTTTCAAGCGTTGCAAGTGATAACCACAACTAGAAAAGATACATTACAGTATTTTGGCATTATATCGATTAAAGTTAGATCTGTGACGTATATTTTTGATTTTCCAGACAATTCGGATTTCGTTGATAATTTAATACTTACCTAACGGAATCTGCCTGAGTGTCAGGATTCTGCTGACATATAATGCTTGCTGAAATTTTTCAGGGTACTTACTTCCTTAGGTCTTCTTTAGGTCTGTTTATCAAGTCATGACCTTTAATTTCTGGCCAAAGACAATCATTAATTCTATTGACATAGACTGGAACTGGCATAAGCAAAAGTTTAAGAACAATATTTATTGAATACTATAATACCAAATAATACTAAAACTGTTTACTTTACAGGTCTAGTAACAGAAAATATGACGAACCTGAAGAAATTCCAAGACAACCAATTCTACGCTTCCCTGGAGGTTTCCTATCTATGCTTCGGTCATTTTCAAATGGAGGTATGGATCATGCTGAATGTATGCATGATTCTTAGCAATCGGGGAAGGTTGGTCTTGTATTGCTACATCTAAGTGCAATACAGCCTTACAAATATCATTCCAGGCTGAAAGTATTTATACGTTAAGTTGGAAATCACGCGTCATAAGACTTATCAGTATGCAAAACACTGGCGTTCATTCTACTTCTACCATGTTGAATAAAAAGTAAATAAGCATGTAAAAGGATTACTTTCTAACATTGTTCTTTCACTATTGTGGATTATTTCCTTTCAATCTCTCCTAGACAGTTTAGAGGCCGGTTCATACATCAGTATAGCAATACATAGCTGTTTCAAACCATGCTATGCAACTAAGAAACTAATTCACCGTTCACTTATATTTTCGCGCCGTTGAAGAAGCTTGTGGCAGTGCGTGAATCTTCCATAGCCCTGGTTAAATCTTTTCACAACAAGATGGGTGAACCTGTGACTAATGAGGCAAACACACAAGACGTTAAACCTCTATAGAGTATATCCATATGAACCTTCCGAATCTTTCTCAAGACGTTAGATTACTACATGAAAACCCCTTGATATCCGGTTGCCCGCTCGGCTGATGAGTAGCAGTCTGGCGTACATATTCGACAGCTGCCAGGATGGTAACATGCCTGGCCTCCAGCTTTAAGTGTATGAATACTTGTGGCCAGAATATTTCACTGGTAGAAATCTGCTAATAAAGTTCATATGTGATGCAACTGTCATTGAGAGGCATGCGCTCGCAGCGCGAAGAACTTTTACATGAAAATCATAGACCATGGTAAACCTGCATGCATCCTCAGCTTGGGCTAGTGCAAGGATTTTCCTAACAAGGGTTCAAGCTTCAAAACAAGATTGCTGGTCTGAGTTACGAATCTTGTAAAAGGTGCAGAAAAGAGGAGAAAAGTTTGCATTGGTGCAATTTTCGTTCTCCAGACGCACGCCTACACGACAGAACAATAATTGTAAAACCTTTTGCTTTCAAAACAAAACCAACCTGTTTGAAACAGTTGGGGTTAAAGCAATATATACGTAAAGATGATAGCGCGAGGAGTACGGGAAAACTTTTTATAGTATAGAAAAAACAGTGTTCGTGAAAACAAATGCTTCCATATTAAACGCCTTTTGGAATCGTTTAACATTTTCCATGATCGCTTGGAGGCAAGCCGGGGCCTATCACAGAGAGAGATTTTTATTTCTGATTCATTTTCTATATGGGGGAGGGGGCACCGTGGCCCGGGTATGGCGCCCCCTGCCCCTGGCTACGGCTCTTCATATATGGTTCTAAAGTCTTTGATAGCGCGTAGAAATTTAGACGTATGAGCCGGCCTTCCTCTTAAGGTTTCATTTTGTTTTAAGACTTTAGTTTACAGTCATCTGCATGTGCAAAATTCTTTCACAAACAAAGCCACAGAATTAATGCAAGCCTTCAAACTGTGTTCATCCCGAAGGAAGTTACAACATAAATCCTCGGAAGGAATGACTCTTTTTCTTCCTGCCTTTTCTCAGCTGGGGACCAATCTCGTAACCCAAACCTCGCCAAACAGACACCCGAGTTAACTGCAGAGTAAGTCAAGTAGTATTTTAACCTGTGTGACAAATGTAAAACAAGGGGAGTTGATCATGTTGAAGGTGCAGTGGCGTTTAGTGGTCAATCCAATCTGTAAGAAGTACGAAGATATGCTGACGCATGTAAATTGAAGAATAAAATGGATAAAAACTTTCGGAAACTTTCTTTTAGATTTTCATATGAAACAATACCGACACAGGCAACGGTAGAAACAAAACCTGGAACTTACGAAGTGAGTTTCGCCGCCTTCAAGGAAACAAGTAAGGATATTGCTTTTTACGTATGAGATTGTTAAGATAATTTGAAATTTATTTATTTGATTTGATTTTTTCTTTGTCTAGTAACGGCATAAGACTATTGTTTAACGGTAGTAGAGTATTTAAAAGTTTCCATGTTCTCTTTTTGGCATATAAATGATTTAAATTGTGTACCTTTTATTTCAGATGTGGAAGGTCTCGGCTATTCTAGAGTCATTCTACCATGTAAAAATAGGTCTTCTGATCATTAGTGATGAAATAAGAGTGATACTTGTGTAAAGAAGACACAAGTGGTGATGGTGTGAAGCTCGTTTTTGAATGCTACGAATGTTGTTGCTATCATTTCAGTTTATTGCATGTATCTTTCGTTTAGTTCAGCTGACTTTCTTGCAAAACATTTATATCAAATTCGCACTTCTCATATACAATTAACATCAACACTGTCAATTCCCTTACAAGAATAAAAAAATAGTCTAAATAGCAAAACCCACATAACTACCAAAAAACTTGTCTCAACATAACTTGCGCAACTGTGCAACTATGAATTAATTGTCTATGGAAAACAGACTGATTAAACTACCTTTTTCAATTGAAAAATTACAATTAAATCTTCAAATTGCATGCTGATACCTTGTCCACTTCAAACGCTGTCCCTCCGTAAAATCAGTGAGTTGCTGTTTGAGTCGTGCATAGCGCTATGAGGTAAAAGATAGATTGTAAAACAATTGCATAAACAATTCCCAATGCGCTTACAGTTCCGATGTTGGAACAGCAAATTTGTAGGTGGTGTGTTCAATAGATGGACTGAAAAGTAAAAATTAGTTGCCGCGAAAGGCACACATAAGAACACCTATACGAAAGCCATATTATTAGCCGTGAATAGTTCAAAAAGTATGTTTCGATGACGGAAACACTTTTTATTAACTTAATTTCCAATGCACTTATGACTTTAATGTTTGCACTCCATTATACATGATTTGTTTCCTACTTGAATTCGAAACTAAAATCAGTTGCCGGAAAGGGGCAGTAAAGTAAACTGTTATGACGAAATTAATCTCACCAATGAACCTCGCAATAGTCCTTAAAATTTATTTTGATGTAGAAAAACGTTTGTATTGCCATTTTCCAATTTTCTGTACATTTCATGATTGCACTTTTATGAGTTATAATGCTCATAATATCCTTAAAATTTGAACTCAGGCACATTTGACTTGTTTCATACTGTTACAAGATATGTTATGATTCCATAAATATGTTTTGTGATGGCATGTAGACAAAAGGCTAGAAGACTTATAAGCATGGGCGGCGATCCGTCTTTTAAAGTGTGGGGGGATATATCTAAGCGGAGCGCCACCACCAGTTGGCGGGAGCGTACAGACTGACAAAGTTTTGACCCAAAATACCACCCCACCCCCAAATCACCGAAAATGGCCCTTTCCAGGCTTTGCAACGTGATACTATGACAGCTGTCGAAAGTACTTCCTCAAAGAAGTTTTCTTATTAACTAGCTTTGCTTTTTCATGATTTCCGAATCTGCTGGGTTGATTTCGTGAGGGGGAATATAATATACAGTATCCCTCCATCCAATTCCATGGGAGATATATCCCCTATCCCCCCAGGATTGCTGCCCATGCTGATAAGCATGTTTCATAAGGCCTCTGTAGATGCATTATTGAATAAGTAGTAACTGACCTTTGAATAAGCTATATGTAATGAGTGGTTTGCTTCAAATTATGAACATCAAGCTAAAAATGCTCATAAGATATGATTACCACATTATCCCATGTCGATCTAAGAATGAGGTTGAAAACATATCTACAACTTTCAGAAAATTACTTTGGTCAGAACAGGGAGTTGTTAAAGAACACCCTGGTCAGGATAGATTGCATTATCGTTCTAATAATGGTAACCTGGAATAGAGGGTAAACCTTGGCAGCTGCTTGCGAAGTGCGCCAGAGTTTTGCATTTGAATTGCTTTTCTTTCTTTCTTTCTTTCTTTCTTTCTTTATTTCCAGTATAAATATAAAAAATTTATAAACAGGACATTAAAAAGTGAGGATTTTAATAATAATAAAACTGTTAGTGTACAAAAAAACAAAAGAAATAAAAAAAAATAAAAGTATATACAAAAAAAAAATATATACAAGTGCAGCTGTCTACAATAAATTATCCAGAAAACCGTTTTGTACATAAAGTGCAGCACGATAAATAAAGCTATTTTTATACACATTAATTCTGAATTTTGGTGTTATTGCTTTGCTTCTCAGATTATACCTAGTTGTTTCTCGAATTAGAGAGTTAAGTTCGGTATGCAAAGCATGTCTGTCATTTGTCTGTATGCAATTTACACTTCTGATGAACTCATTTTTAGCAGCATTGTTTACGGTACTCATAAGAAAGTTAAAATCTATATTAAAAATTCTAGAACAAAACTTTAAAAAGGTAATTATTCTTTTCTTATCTTTGATTAGTAGAAAGTGATACCAAGCAGAAACAGCATAAAGTAAATGTGGTAGTATATTGGCAGTAAAAACTCTTTTCCTTACATCAGCATTAAAATATGGAACTATATACGATAGAGTTGAGACTACGAAATACACCCGTTTTAATATTCTGCTTATATGACCAGTGAAACTCAGTTTATCATCAATGCAAACACCTAGATATACTGTATGATGAGTGCGTTCTACTTCGGCATCTTTAATTGAGATTTTAGTTAACTTACAAGATACGAGACCTTCATGTTTAATATTAATATTCTCAAAAACCATTTCCTTAGATTTCTTTGGATTTAGTCTTAGATTCTTCCCATCACACAGATCTACAATATTTAATATATCAGCTTTATAAATTGTTTGGTCAGCCTGATGCGTTCGCTTTGATACATTACATACTATAGCAGTGTCATCAGCATATTTCACCATAGTGCATTTTGAAGTAGACCTTATTTCGTCAGTATAAATTGTGAACAGCAGAGGGGACAGAGGACCGCCTTGAGGGACTCCAACATTTATTTCCGATTTTTCCGTAAGACCTTTAGAATACTTTATTTGTCTGGACCAGCCATTTACAAAATTTGATACCCAATGTAACAACCATGGCTCTTCAACAAAACCATGCATGTCCTGGATTAAACGATTTGGAAGAACCGTGTTAAAAGCACTAGAAAAGTCAAGAAATAAAACCTTAGAAATAGTAGTATCTTTGTTATTTAATCCTGTGACAATATTGTGAATGAGAGTTAAAACAGCATCGGTACATGACAACCCCTTCCTATAAGCAAACTGATTGCTATCTCCATATTTATCAATAGCTTGGGTTATTTGAGGCACGATCAATTTTTGCATGCAATTAAAACTTACGCTGGCAAGATCAATTGGTCTAAAATCATTTACCGATCGTGGGATTGACACTTTGGGTATAGGGGCTGTTATGGCATTTTTCCACATAGCCGGTATCTCACATTTTGCTATACATTCATTAAAAATAGTTGTGAAAATACCCGATAATTCATCCGCACAAAATTTATATACCCACCAAGCTGCGTTATCACTCCCACCAGCTACACCATTCTTTACAGACTTAAGGCATTTTGTGACATTCTTTTCTTCAAATTTGAAGTTTTCATTGTTCTTACGTTCAGGCAAAAGCAAGGGTGCATCTAAGCATATTGAATCATTAAAGCGTCCGAAATAAACATTTAGTTCATTTGCCATCTCTCTGCTTACAGGTTGTTTTTCATCGTTGTCCGGCGATCGTACGGTTCTAAGTAGGTCCCACAAAGATTTAGAGTCAGCAGTCACTTCCTGAAAAACAGAGGTTCTTTTCTGATGTACGCGTCTGTTAATATCTCTCTGTATTCTATTCCTTAATTCTCGGTCTTTTGCCTCTATCGCATGTCGCTTCTCTTTCTCCAATCGTTTGATATCAGCATCGGCTGGAATCCGTTTACTAAGAGTTGCTAACGGGGTTGCCTTCTTTGGAACACACAAGTCGCTCACGAAGTTAATATAACATGATACCGCTTCAGTTAGTTCGTTTATATTGTTGGAGCTTTCTCTAAAAACGTTCCAATCAGTAGTATCTAACGCGTCTCGTAAAATATCAACGTTGTCCTTTGATAGATCAGGTTTTAGTTTCTTCTTCCTTGGTTGACTTTCCCTATGCTTTTCAGTAAAAATTGGTAAAATATGAATAGTAGTATGGTCGGATCTTGAGATGGGTGGCGCTGGTTTAACCTTATAATATTCGCCTTTCGCTAACACAGCATCGAGTTTGGAATTTGCTTGAGGATATGTATCAAAATCCACATAATTTCGATATCCCATTGTCTCTAAAAACGGAATGGTATCTCTGTTGATGTCTCCTACAATGACTATATGGGACCGTGGATTATTCTTTTGAATTTCTAGAAGTACTTTACGCAGTTCTCTGTCAGCCAGGGTAAAGTTCGATGACGGTCTAGTATACAAGTTTACTATGGTAACATTTGTAAAAACACTTGGCAAGAAGCGAGGACGTACTTTAACGGCAAGCAACTCGATATCTGGCAAGGAAAGGGTGGCACACACTTTCGGAGAAACTGGCGACCAGTCCTTTGCTACGTATGTAATAAGACCCCCACCATTTGCCGAAAATTGACGGTCATGACGAAATAAGTAATAATCTTCCAGTTGTATGGCTTCATCAGGCACTATGTGCTGAGGGGTCTCATTTTGCCATTCTATTTCATTTCTTTGAATCTTAGTTTCTTGCAGAGATATAAAACTCAGATTTTGCATATTAGCAATAGTTTGTTCTAGGTGAATGAACTTTCCTTGCAGACTATTGATGTTAGATGATAATCCATGGGGAAAGCTGAAAAAAGCAGGCTTAGTATTATTCACTCGTATCTGTAAGCCAGCCCGTGTACCTCGACTACGTTGAACGATAGAGTGTTCTTTGAGTTTGTTCATCACCCGTGAGTCAATAGAAAAGTCCGCTGTTAAGGAGAATAAACTTTCTGGGTCCAAGGGGGAGAAAACTGCCCCGAATCTCTATGGTAATTACTCAGTGGTTGTGCTATCATAATCAATTAGAATTTAAACAATCAACGTGTACTGGGAAGTGAGTGAAAGGGAAATATGTATAATCAGGAGGATCGTGGACTGGCAAACATTTTTCAGAACTGACGGTCATATACGTCTGATCTTTCACAACATGCTACAAATGTTGTAATCGGCCATTCATCATATTATATTGCTATTGCTGCAAAGTCCCTTCAAAGGTAAAAGATGTACCTCGTATTTTCAGAAAAGTGATTTAGACAAAATGCATCCGTGTATTGTTTCCATAATAATGGTTATAAGATATGGAGACAAACTGTGATGAAAGTGCGCTAATCTTGCTGAAATTGTGTATTAGAAACCATTTCCATTGCAAAAGTTATATTCAGTCTCAGCATCGTGACATTCTCATTTTTGATTCCTTGCCAAAGGCCCAAGGAATCTATGCGATGGTGACGTCGTGTGTGTGTGTGTGTGTGTGTGTATGTGTGTGTGTATGGGTGGTTGTGTGTGTGTGTGTATAAGACGCTTTGCTTGTAAACGATATCTCAAGAAGAATAAGTCTGAGGGATCTCATACTCAGCATGTAGATTGCACATATTAAGTAGATGATCCCTATTGTTTTTGGTGGAGGTCAAAGGTATTTGGGGTCACAAGAGGTCAAAAGGTCAAAACCTTGTAAACACGATATCTCAAGAAGGGTCACTCCAAGGGATCTCATACTTGGCAGGTAGGTTGCCCATAGAAAGTACATGGTCCCTATTCTTTTTGGTGGAGGTGAAAGGTCATTTGAGGTCACAAGGGATCAAATGTAAATATGCTGGAAATTGCTCGTAAACACGATATCTCCAGAAGGATAAATGTGAGGGATCTCATACTTACCATGTAGATTGCCCATATTAAATAGATGATCCCTACTGTTTTTGGTGGAGGTCAAAGGTCATTTGGGGTCACCAGAGGTAAAAAGGTCACAATCTTGTAAACACTATATCTCAAGAAGGGTAAATGTGAGGTATATCATACTTAGCAAGAGCATTGCCCATAATGGGCAGATGATCCTTACAGTTTTGGTGGAGGTTAGAGGTCATTTGAGGTCACCAGAGGTCCAAAGGTCAAAACCTTGTAAACAGGATATCTCAAGAAGGGTAACTGTGAGGGATCTCATACTTAGCACATGGATTGTCCATAATGAGTAGATGATCCCTATTGTTTTGGTGGAGGTCAAAGGTCATTTTGGGTCACCAGAGGCCAAAACTTTAAATCCTTGTGAACACAATATCTCCAGGATGATAACTGTGAGGAATAGCATACATAGCACGTAGATTGCCCATAATGAGTAGATGATCCCTATTCTTTTTGGTGGAGGTCAAAGGTTATTTGGAGTCACCAGAGGTCAAAAGGTCAAAACCTTGTCAACACTATCTCAAGAAGTGTAACTGTGAGGGGTCTCATACTTGGCAGGTGGGTTGCCCATAATGAGTAGATAGTCCTTATTTTTGGTGGAGGTCAAAGGTCATTTGGAGTCACCAGAGGTCAAAAGGTCAAAACCCCGTCAACACTATGTCTCAAGAAGGGTAACTGTGAGGGATCTCATACTTATCATGTGCATTGCCCATATTAAGTAGATGATCACTAGTTTTTTTTTATTTAGGTCAAAGGTCATTTGGAGTCACCAGAGATCAAAAGGTCAAAAACCTTGTAAACATGATATCTCAAGAAGGGTAACTGTGAGGGATAACATATTACCTTGTGTATTGACCATATTGAGAAGATAATCAGTATTATTTTTGTGCAGGTCAAAGGTCATTTGAGATCACAAAAGGTCAAAACCTAGTAAACATATTTTAAGGAGGGTAACTATGAGGGATCTCATTTTTAGCCAGTGGTTTGTTTATATTTAGCATGTGGGTCATTTTGGGTCACAAGTTTTCAAAAGCTTTTGACCTTCTTAACATGACATCTCAAGTAGGATAACTATGAGGAATCACATGCTTGTCATGTGGGTGATTCACGTTTGTTATAATATTTCCATATGGCTTTCTTGTTGAAAATATGTCAACGCCAACTTACGGAGCAAGTATGCAGTCGGGCTATCCCTTAATACTTTCAATTTAAAAAAAAAACATGGCTTCCCAAATGAGGGGAAGGCGAAAAGAATTTCTGCTATGCATTGTTGGAACGATGTGCTCCTCCGAAATATATGCCTTCGCACATGAACAATCGGACGAATAGAAAACGCCCAGTAATAAACAGTGTGAATATGAGTTTCAAGAAGTGACGTAATACCTCCAATTTAACTTTATAATTTAAATTTAAGTTATACTTCTAAATTATTCGGTGACTGGCATTGCCTAGACTAAACTTGTAAATTTTTCAGTGCATCCGAGATTACGAAATTTGTAGCGTGTTTCAGCACTTGCGAAAAGGGGTGGTTAGTATATATAGTCTGACAGGAGAATAAATGCTCTGAGGTCGTCTGAGCAGGGATTTGCAGCAGAACTAACTGGTACGAGGCAATAGAAAGTAATACTTTAGAAGTTAACAGCGCCGCTGAGCCGGTAGAATTTGAATACACTAGACACCGCTGAGGGTATGTAGCTGTATATATCTGTGGTTTTCACCCGAGGAAGAGTGATATAATTATAGTCACTGCAACGGAGTGGACAAAACAGTGTGAGGAACGCCTTATGATCGACTGTAGTCAAGTAAGAGTCTGAAAAGACTCTCAAGTGTAGGGGGAAAACTAGAGAAAAGGGATCTGGTTTTCCGATGTTAGGTTGTAAGAACAGGAAATAAGCTGCAACCACACCGACAGCTCTACTCAAATTAAGATGAGCGTGCATGAGGGATTTTAAATTCCGTTGCGACCTTTTGCTGAAGAGATATTTGATTTGAAGTTATGAAAGTTGGAAAAACTGTTCGAAAACTGGAAATGAGCCAGGTTTGGTAGTCGTTATCAAAGGCTACCTTGGTTGAAGAGAGAAATTTCAGTTCAGTTCCAATTTGTTCGGTCATGTCGGAGAAGTGGAATTTTGGTTAAGACTTTACTTTATGCGGTCTCTTTTAAATTGTAGCAAATGTCGTTGCTAACACGTTTTCCATTTTATTAATTTTTATACAAGATTCTAAGAAATTTTAAACTAAGATATTTTCGAGTTGTTTCTAAAGTTCTCCGGGGCAGCGTGTCACACCTACCAATATCAGTATACAGCGTCAACCACCCTACGATAGTTTTGGTGACCCTGCCAGGACTACAACTGCTGGTGGTCGGAGTATGTTTAGGTTAGAATAGCTGAAACTTGTGCCCAGTTATGAAATCATCTATAAATGGTGAGAAACAGCGACCCTAAGAATTTCAGAAACTTGGGTATAGTTGTATAGTTAGGGCTGTGTTTTTTATTGCTTTTTTTCGTTAAAACTCGTCAGGACCTCAGTCTAACTGGGAAAGATCTTTTAGATTTTGCAAATGAGAACAACCCAAGGGATCATGAAGAGGAGAATTTTTATTAGAGAGAAAAAGCGAAAGGAGAGAGAGCGTGCAAAGCACGGCAAGCCATATTGGTTTTTATTCCCGAATTTTAGATATCTTCAAATATTTAAAGATATCGGCAATTAATTGGAGATATCTAAAATTAAATTAAAGATATCTGCATTTTTTTAGAGATATATTCAATTAATTCGAGATATCTTTAAATAATTAAAGATATCTGCAAAGATTTAAAGATATCTGAAATGCATTTAAAGATATCTTTAAACACAATCCAGATATCTCTAATTCTTTTAAAGATATCATACATATATGTGAATTCCAGATATCTTAAAAAAAAATTAAAGATACCTTTAATTCTGATTGCAAATATCTTAAAATCGAATATAAGATATCTTTAATTCTTTTTTAAGATATCTTTAAATAGAATGAAAGATATCTTAAATTGAAATTAAAGATACATTTAAATAGAATTAAAGATATGTTTAAATAGAAGTAAAGATATCTTAATTCAAATTAAAGATATCTTTAATTCAAATTAAAGATATCTTAAAATCAAATTAAAGATATCTTCGATTCAAATTAAAGATATCTTAAATTCTTTTTGAAGATATCTTTAATTTTAATTTGAGATATCTTTAATTCTATTTAAAGATATCTTTTTTAAGAAAAAGGTATCTTTAAATGGAATTAAAGATATCTTTAAATAGAATTAAAGATATCTTAAATTAGATTTCAAGATATCTCCTATTCTATTTGAATTCGAATAAAAGACATCTTTAATTCTGTTTAGAGATATTTTTTATTCTGATTTAAGATATCTTGAATTCTATTTAGAGATATCTTGAATTCGAATTTAAGATATCCCTTAATGGAATTAAAGATATCTTCAACTCGATTTTAAGATATCTCTAAACAGAATTAAAGATATCTTAAATTTGAATTACAGATATCTTAAATTCGAATTCAAGATATCTCTAAATAGAATTAAAGATATCTTAAATTCGAATTAATGATATCTTAAATTGAAATTAAAGATATCTGAAATTCGAATTTAGGATATCTTTAATTCGTAGCACAGTTTCCACTTCTAAAGAAATCCACAGGAATACAGCACACTAACGGAAATCAGTTCGACTATATTGGGAACTTATTCGAGTTATAGAAAGATGGATTTAGTCTAGTAACATGTACTTTATAGTTATAATACCAACAGCCGTTACCTTTTTTATAAGTTATCTTCAAGAAAAGGTCGGTAAATTGCTTGTTTGGGGAAATTTAGTAATAAAATGTTGAAGATCTGATTCTAATGCCACTATGCATGTTACAAAGATGGCCGCGACAGAAATGAATGTACAAGACGTGAATCAGATTTCAGCCGCATCTGTCGAACTTTAGATGGCGTTGCCAGATTTATGACTGATGATGGCAACGTATTACAAGCAAGAGCCTGTCTTGCTGGTGCCAAAAGAAATTTTCAGAGAATATCTACTCTTCTCAGGCCAGAAAGGCACGTTGTTATGCTTGACTCAATTGATGAGTTATTGTCCATTTGTGACTCATATCACTCGAAGCAGCCGTTCGCTACGCTAAACGGCGAGGTGAACAGAAGCAGACATCTGCTGCTGTCAGCATCATCGGAAGGTGCTGAACGTACTCAAACTGGTAAGCGAAACTCATATCATGAAGCATCACTCCACCCACTTGTACTGCTAGTCGACGGGGCGTAAAAGCTCCCACCGCTTTTCGACAATTCATTCATGAACGTGGCCAAAGTTCCCCAACGTTAGCCTAAAGTTAGGCCTAACGTTATAGGCCTACAAGCATACATCCCTAGGCCTACGGTACACAGACTTCATCATGTGCTGCCCTTCTCTTCATCAATTTTTACAGAGAGATGGCCGTTTCCCTAAGTTTATTTTCAAAAGTATGCTAAATCTTACAGACCTCATTTTATTTCGCTCACAATTAGGCCTTTCTTTCAGTATATTTCTGTAACACAACATAACATAGGGGCCTAGCCTAGGCTCGGTTTAAGGGCAAAGGAGGCTAAGGCCCCATAAGATACCCTGTAGTCTAAAACCCCTTCACCAAAAGCAGACACCCAACCAAAACCTAACTAGCCCGATTGAACAAACGACTGGGAAAACATGTAGGCTAGCCATTGAATACTGAAGGTAAACCAAGGAGTTTTTCTGCATGAATTTAATAAAAGAGTAACAAAAAATGAAACACAGGCCTATTGTCACATGATTGATAATGATATTGATAAGAGTCATTCATGAACTAGGATGACGGGGCGCACGCATCCGAATTGTATGGGACTGCATTTTCCCTTTAAGTATGTACTTTGCAGTGTTTGCACCGGGTAGGAAATTCGTACCCGGGTAGGTCTACCGGAAACGCATTACGGTACAAGTCGGGAACCCTACCATACGTAAACCTTGCAACATCTTACTTCAGTACATTGACGTTCATTTATCAAGAAGACAGGCTAGTCAAAGGTACAATCACAGTATAGTATGTTGTTTCGTTATCTGGTAGAGGCGCTTTTTTATATACGACACAGTTAGAAACATGAATCGCGGGACTTGTTTCTGGTTTAAAGCGCCAATTAAAAGAAGCAAGGTACGGGAACTGACAAAAAAAATCATTTCAACATTACTGTGAATGAGAAAAGGGAAATACATTGTGTATGATGCAATAACCATGCCATTTCGCGAAGATCAAAAGAAAACCAACCGTAGAAAAACGCTACCGGGTAGCAATTATTCTACCTGAGCAGTAACATCGTCGGTCGGGTACCCGGTGCAAACACTAGTACTTCGAGTCGATTACTGCTTATAAAATGTCCCATAACTTGAATGTAAACATCAAGAAATTGTAGCATAAAAATTAACATGCAGTAGAACATGTCATGCAGAATAATAGGCATTTTCCCTAAGTATAGGCCTAGGCCTAGGGTAAGACAGGGTTTTCGACCGCTAGGGTATTTTTGTCCGCCATGAACATTTCTGACAAATGTCAATGTCTTGAAGAAGCAACAGTAAATTTATGTCTTTGCCACAAAGTTGTATGAACTACGGACAATTCAAAATCAGCCAACTTTAGACCCAAGCCAACCTTTTTTTACACAAAATATCCAAACCTGAAAACCGAAACCGTATCCTATAGCTTACATTTGTTTCAGAATCACATTCTCTGAAAATGGGAGATAAGCCACATGACTTGTTGGGATGTTTCCATGAAAAGAACCTGCCCCAAAATTGTTACTCCTTTAAGTGGGGAGGTCGAAAACTTTCACTTTTCAATGTAAACGTCTGTTTTCGACCACCTTGTTTTTTACCGGCATAAAATCATGGAAATTACTGTAATTTGATTAATTTTAATTTTCAATGGTATAATCAATGGCCATTTTCCAAGTGTAAAACAGTTACCTTCACATAAAATTTCTATGACAACATCTGTGCGATGACCACTTATGGCCCATACAAAATCCATTTTACCTTAAAATAGCATACAGTTTTCAACGGGGTGGTTGAAAATACCTTAAGGTAGGTTGAAAACAGCTCATTTTCGTCCCCTTTTATCATCACTACAGTACATATCCCAGTAATAAAAACTGATAAAACAAAGGACCTAGGCACAGAATGGTACAAAAGTATAGGCGTTGAGCAAAGGTAAGTTTGTTAAATGGCTTTGCTCTTTCTAGTTTTTGAAACCAAACACCCTGAAGTGGTCGAAAACCCTGAAGTGGTGGAAACTGTAGGCTACATCCATGTAGATCAGTGATTCTCAAAAGTGGCCCTTAGGGCGGCAGGCAGCCCCCAGACACTTTCGGTGCGGCCCCTGAATTAATTTTAGGAATTGAGAAAAATCATATTAGACATGAATAAAATGTAGCCAAGAACAGAAGGTGAAATTAAATTATGTAATATAAAGTCAGTTGGGATAAAAATGGGAGGTAGTTGGGGTCAAAAAGAACAACCCCCTTAGATCCAGGGGAAGGTTTGAATGAAGTTGTCATATTGCATACGCTGAAGCAACATTTTTAATAACATGAAACCTAATGTAGATTCCTCTACACCTGAACAGTGGTACTTTGAACAGCCACAACCCAAAATTCAACCGTTTTGAAGTCGGCACCATGTTCCGAAACTTTTTATTGTGTGGAGCACTTGAAACATTAGGAGGTTATTTAACCTGTTCAAATTTTCTAACAAGCTTCTATCAACAACCCGCGTGTTTGGTCTAGTGGTAGAGCATCCGTCTCTTAAAGACTTTAAAAATGGAACCTACTGCCGTTGCGCGTGATGCTCCGCATAAGCAATGGAGTAAGGAAAAAGCCAGTGAGCCACAACTGAAAAAAAGGCCGTGGCCGGCTCGACTTTAACCAACTGGTTGGAAACTGGGCCATTAAACCTCATCTAACTAACTACCAACTACCAAAATGAACAATTACTTGCCATGTATCTATATTATAGGTTTCAAAAGTGCCTTTTTTTTACCCCATGAAATTGTCAATTTTGGGGTAAAAAGGAACAAGTCTGCTTTCCAGTGATATCACAAAATTTACCCTCATTAATAACCTGATAGGCCATTTGTTGGTACAGGACATGTTTTCTTACCTGTGTCTTAGTAATTTAGGTTGGTTTAATACAGTCTCAGATGTTACGGTATAAGTAGATGGCCGTAAACTATACTGATGATAGGTTGTAACATTTGGCTATAGGACTTTATACAGTGTGTACTGTATATGTAATTGCACTACTGTACGTACATGTGTATGAAAATTTCTTTGCTGTAGCAACTGCTCATTGTACAAAACCTTATTAAAAGCTACCAAACATACATTCTGTTATTTAAAAACTGACCTTCCCAGGTTTATATTTGAGTGTTGTAGATTCATGATTTCTAAAACAAGCTTGGACTCAAGTTTGGGATTTTTATGTACTAGTTTCACCCAAGTTACATAATGGTTATATTTTTGAACATTAAAGGACCCATTTCTAACAAAACATGTCCTGAACGGTACCCACCTGAATTGTCTAGAATATTTATTTACATGTTTCTGAATGGAACAAAGTTAAATGTTTTGTGTAATTCTCATATAATTGGGATTGTTTTTTTTTTCCTACAAGTTTTTTTTTACTCCAAAATTTGGAAAATTTGGGTGGTAAAAATAAAACAATGATCTTTTAGAATATCGCAAGTATTTTTTTTTAAAGAAAAATCTTTTTATTGGCAGTCAGAAACATGTTCCCATTTTTTAGTTCATTACAGTGGAAAATCATGCAAACCTCTAATCTTGTGTCTTTCTTTAACCTGTGCCTTTTAATATCAAAGTTTAGGTTGTTTTTTTTTTTGTTACCCTGTCTCGCTAGTGCTATATAAAGTCACTAATTACTCCTTCAAAATTTGCTCTTCGGAAGGGGTGCAGGGCCACATAACAGACTATGAGTTATATTGCTTATTCTGCCATATCTGGCTGTACTAATTCGTGTGCCTTTATTGTTGACAATCATATGTTACGTACACGGTGGCATGTATTTATGTAGTGGTAGTTGTAGGCCTGTTTGCAGTGACAAAGCTCGTAGCAAAGGTATATCCTGTATATTTAATTGCTACCTGAGGTGACTGTACAATTGAAATATGTATCATGTTGAATGTTTGATTGGTTACTGAAATTAAAATTTCTGTGACTTAAATGTAGCTGCTAACAATGTGTTTGCGACATTTTATAATAAACGATCTTGCTCTTTGCATAGCTCTGTAAGTTAGAGTTAGAGTTAAATGAGGTTTTACGGCTCAGTTCCTAACCAATTGGTTTAATTAGGACAAACCACGGCCTTTTTTCCAGTTGGCTTGTTTTCCCGACTCCATTGCTTATGCTGAGCACCAAGCGCAATGGCAGTACGCCTAGCTTCCATTTTGAAAGTCTTCAGTATGACACGACCAAGAGTCGAACCCCAGACCTTCCGGCTGCAAGTCGGATGCTTTAACCACTTGACTATAGCTCTGTAAGATGGAAAAAAAGCTTTCAATCAAAGTTTTTTCGCTTATGGGACCTCGAACTCAGCAGACCCTCTTCTCTATCTGACTGGGTTTTAGAATGACTGATCAAGAGCTTCCTCAAATACTGACCACTAACGAAGAATAAGTGCAGGACTGTTGTGAGTTCATTCATTTCAGAGTGCGTTTCGTCGGCATCCTTCTCAGTTTGGAATGCCAGATAATTTCTCCTATACGGCAAATCAACGCATGATAATAAACATGAAAATGACCATACTGGTGACCCACGCATGATAGACGCACTATTTCAGACTAGGGGCTCCAAATGGGGAGGTGTAGTGGGCCATGTGACCCTTTTGTCGTGGGAAACTCAGCTTTCCTCGGGGTGTCTTGATGGGTAAGATAAAGCAGGGAGGTGATATTCACCTCCTTGGATAGAGAATATAATCCACCGATGATGATCAGCCGCAGAAACGAACTATTTCTTGATTTTGATCTGAGTGAGGCATATTGCCCCATTAAACCACTATTTGTTCATATTTTCTTCAATACTAACCCAAACATTTTCAGCTCTTTGCACCCTAAAATTTCGACTTTGCCACCCTTTCGGAACTAGGTCGCTCCGTCGGGGAGCTTGGCCGCCACCTGCGTCACCCGTGATTGAAGAGGAACCTTTGTGGTTAAGAATAACATTTCTAGAGTGCCTGGAAAGCAAAATTTTCTGACCTCAGCCCCAGTTATGGTGAGGTTGAGGTCGTACTAATCTTGTTGGACACTGCAAAGGTTCAACCTGCCCTCTTAAAAGCTGAAGGAACCGCTTCCTATGAAAACTTTATACCTCTTCCTCTGTTTGCCGTAGATACAACTAGCTTCAGTTTAAGTCCTCTAAAGTACGGATTTGGCTCTTTCCCATTATTGTACTTTTTCAAAGCCTGAGGTCCTCCCCTGCGACCCTCGACCTCTTTCCATCCTCTTCATGTGGCCCTCACCCTCAAAAAGTTTGAGAACCACTGATGTAGATTGTATAGTAGGGCCTACTTTAGTCTTTAATTGTAGATGTCGGCTAGTTAGTGTCGTCACCTAAAAGGTTCTTAAATATATTCACATGAATTATTTTGAAAATTCCCTCCAATCGCCATGATGTATCTCATTCCATTTTTAGACCATACTTTGTTATTGGGCATATTTCTTTTGAAGGTATGTACAGACTTACCAGCTCTCATAGTTTTACCATGAGTCTCGTGGTCTCAGCCTCAGGCATCATCTCATGGTGAAAATGCCAGATATCATGGTGAAAATCACTTTCAGGCAATGCCAGATACGTTTCCTTATTTAGACCAAGGCTAGTGCTTTTTATCATTGGCTAAGTTATTATTGAATCCGAGATGTACGTACGAAAAGTGACTCATTTACCAGGGCTCGAAATACGCTTGAAAAAGGGCACAGCCAAAATAAGCAAATTGGCTGTAGGTCTATGTTATTTCATAGGACATTTACTGAGGGGCACCACGGCCATCAGTAAGGGCCCGACAGCCATGTGCTGCCGGTTATTTCGAGCCCTGCATTTACTGTAGTAAAAGATACTTTAATTAAGAGAGATACTGTATATTTTATCTTATTGTCAGTTTCCATAATAATGTACAAGACTCTATACTGATGGTCTATGTTTTTTTCACTGTACAGGCAAGCTTTTGTCTTCATGTGTGCACTTTGTAAATGTTTGAATTTTTTTAAAGGTGGAAAAGGCAGACCAAAAGTTACTATACCTTTGAACCAACAAGAACTTCTCTATCAGCAAGGATACACAGCTAGCCAAAAGGCTAAAGTTTTCAAATGTCCCAAGTCAGTTGTATACAAGACATGCTACAAAAACAACATCAAGTTCAGGGATAGATACAGCAACATCACAGATAGCGCACTTGAACGAGCTGTAGCAGGTATTTATAAAAAAAAAAATCCAAACAGTGGTACAGAAGTATGATTTTGTTGTTTATTTGAGTATATAATTCACTTTAATAGTATTCATAATGAAGAAATCTTTGTTTCCATTGGCAAATTTATGTGTAATTGAATTGAAAATTTTCTTGCTTTTGAGTTTTGATTCAGTACAGCAAATTGACAGATATCGACCAGCTTCATCACATAAGAGATGCTTCCAGAAGAAGAGTGTGTACAGAAATGATAGTCATTCCACTCACAAGTACGATTATTATTTACACATATTTGCAGGGGAGAATTGTTGGTAGGAAAGGAAGGACTCAGGATGAAAAATAAAAATCATTTGAATTGGCAATCATTTTGGAAGAAACTGTTTGGATAATTTAACTAAATTTTAAAGGGACTAATATTAAAAGAACAAACTATAGTGTCAAAATGGTTAAATAAGCTAGGGCCATGATTAAATCGTTAGTAGAATATGATGTTTTAATTAGGAGAGATCGTGTAAGTATATACTCCCGCACTTCCAGGAAGTACAGTTTGATATTGACTGTGTTGTGTAAAAGATTTTGTCTATCTTTGCAGGGATCAATTCATCACATGCATCAAGTTAGTGTGCAGGTAGTCATGCGGTATCCATCATATACAATACACTTGAGACTACTGTACTGTACATCGTTTTCATCATACATTATGTGTTGTACAGTAGGTCAGTGATTTTCAGACTGTATCTCATGAATGAGAATATTGACACCCTTTTTGGTATCTATACAAAAATATTTAATCATTGCAGAATGAAAATTTCAAACTTTGAGGTGCTGTGTGTGTGTGTGGGGGGGGGGGGATATGGAAGGGATTTCAAACACTATGGACTCCTAAAAGTTCCCGGTTGACTCAAATGTGGGTTGTAACACAGTTTAAGAATCACTGATCTACAGTAGCTGATGGGCTCATCATCTGACCGCAGCTTGGCAACACTGCCAGGTGATCATGAGCAGGCATGTGATTATGATTGAAGAGTACAAATTGTTGGTGGAATGTTTTGGTTAATTGTCACGTCAGGTCAGCATAATTCAGTCTGTGAAATTTTCTTTAAATTTTCATCCAATTTTATATTTAAACACCTGATGCATCCATCCCTGGGGTTGGAATTTTGTTAACTTTACATACCATATGGGTCAACTATCAACCCAAGTGATCCCAGGTCAAAATGAGAGAAAGTAGAGGAAAAGAAACATTGGTCATCAGTGTGAGACTGTGACATCACATATGCTAGCTTCAAGTCCACTATTTCTAAAAAAAAATTGATACTTAAGCTGTTTACATCTTGAGAACAAAGCATAGGCATTGAATGAAAGTTTCACCAGAATGCTAAGATTAAAGGGCCTTTGCATCATCCCAAAATTTTCTGGACCATGGGGTAGTGTAAATTCATCGTTGGTGACAAAACTGTAATTGGCATATTGGACAAATTCAGAGCAGAATGACCTTGGGCAATTCACCTCTAGTCATATGTCTGGTAAATGCCAACGAAAGATTTACAAATTGGAGGAGGGGCTATCAGGTAAGCTGGTTGGGAGAATGCAACTGTCTGGGATAATGCACTAGGGGTTTTAACTTCGTCTTTAGGTTACCAAACATAAATTGGTACTGGACTGCTCTCTTAAGGGGTAAAATCTATCTCTTCAATTTTACCTCACAGTTTGCACTTTTAGTCTTTTAGACATGTGGTGGATCAATTAATGTTTTGATTAATAGCTCCGTGTATGTTAAACAAGGTCATTATTGTAAAGTCTCTGATACATTTAAATTTCTGTAGAGTGTCTTTTTACCTTTTACCATGCAGATGATGCTTGGATACCTCAAAGGACAGGGCTTGACAGTGACCAGAGAGAGAGAGAGAGTTCGTTCTGCTCTCAAGAATACTGACCCTATTGGAACAGCAAAAAGATGGGGATGCACAGTGGATCGAAGGATTTACAGTGTCTCTTGTCCAAAAAGTTTGTGGCATATAGATGCCTACCATAAATTGATAAGGTTTGTGAAACATACATTTTAAACATGCGATGGAACACTTATAGCCAGCAATGTGCAGCCTGACACAAGACGACAACATACTGCATTCATGTATTCTTCTTTGGGTGCATTCTTTCAGTTCTTTTTCTTGGATAGGTTGGAATGGTTAGCATAGGCATAAAAAACTTTTTTCTAGGAGAATTAGCGGTTTTTGTCCCAGAAAGTTCATTTCTTAGGACTGAAATGCCGGAATTGTTCCTTAACCTGCACAAGAACAAGAAATATTTTTCCCCAAAGGGAGGGGGGGGGGGATGTATCTCCCAGCTACCTTCTACTGGCTTGTATGACTATGGTGAGTGGTAACGTTTGACATACTACTTTTAGTCTCTGAGATCCGAGTACAGCATACAGAAAAGAAAAAAGAATGATTGCAACAGTGTCTACTGAAAGGACAAAATTATGGCATGTGAAAGAATATTGCCTCATGCTTGGTTTGAATAAGCTTATAAGTAATGAATCTTTATGAGTGCAAGAGTGTGAATAATTTCATTCGTTGAAAGATTGAACGTTGCTCAACAAAGCAAAGCCGAGTTGAATAGAACATTTCAATTTTTCAACGAATGAAATAATACTACTGCACGAATGGAAAACATTCATTATTTGTTTTATATAACACCTAACTCCCTAAACAGATTTTTGTCAAAATTTGTTTGTACGTAACCCCATGATAGTTGACGTCACAGCCGTGGGTTAGTACATACTAATCCACGACTGTGAGCCAATACCCAATAACCCATGGCATGTGACGACCAATGCTCTAATCAGATGTAGAGAAAGTAATAAGGTGTTATGTAATACTGCTTAACTTACTCTTTCAAGTCTGATATATACATAGCACACCTTTAGTATAGTGCTCCCTTCCTCTCAAAGAAAAAAAAAGGAACTGGTCTAAAAGTTTGAAGTCAGTGTTTCAGTCTAGCAGTCATTGTATATAGGCTTTGCCAGAAGTGCAATGAGACATGGATACCTTTCGGGCTGAAATCCACTCTTCCTACAAAGATATTGCCTCTGTAATGGTGATGATGGATTGAAGTCTATCTTCTCAGCATCGAGGCTCCTTTCTATTCCCACATCGATCTTGATTTTCTGATGTCATTTTGTATCCTCAACAAAGGACACTTCCCATATCTCTACAGTATACTTTTTTCAGATTGTGAAAACCAATGGAATCATGTCAACAATTTATTTTTATTTCAGATGGGGTTTGTTACCCATGGTTGTGTGGATGGTTATTTTAGGTTAATACCATATCTAAAATGTGAAACATTATGTCATGTAAGTGTTGTGCTCGAACACTTTGTTGCTGCCACTCAGAAATATGGTATTCCATCACGAATAAGAACTGACTATGGCTCTGAGAACATACGAATAGAATTGCGCATGAATCTTTTGAGAGGCTACGCAAGAGGCAGCCATATATCAGGAGAGTCTGTTCACAATGTGCGAATAGAGAGGCTCTGGAGAGATGTTGTTACAAGACGACCCGTCAGGAACACCGGATTGAATCCATCGACGAGCGAATGGAAAGTTTCAGAGAATTCAACTTCAACGCAGCCTTTCTAGAACTGTCTAGAAGTGAGAACTGTTTACGTTATGTCCCAATTATAGCAGCGACCTGGCAACACTTCTAAGAAGCTGCAATTGTTTACAACTACTGTGTGTTCTAGAAGTTTCTATTAAGGAACGTTCTCGTAATTGCTGGACTGTGTACACTAGAAGTTTCTGTTAAATTCTGGAGAGTTCTCGATTAAAAGCCTAGCATATAAAAGGCAGTTCAACAACTGTTATAGATGAGAGATTTCAACGAGACCAGACTGTCACACTGCTGAGATATCATAAGCCAGCCACTGACACTGAACACTTCTGACAAATTGCCTTGCGCCGTTTTTACACTGTGTATTGAGATTGTTATCATCCATCATCGCCTAGCCTTGTCGTTATTCGCTCGTGGAACCAGTTCCTACGCTACAGCACGCTGTAGGTCTACTACTGTACCATCGTCAACGTGCATGCACTACCAGCCCTTGGACCAGACCAGGCAAATATTAAGTAAAGGATTGTGAGAAAGTCTAATTAATTATTGTAAATTTAAGTAAGATAAGGAGATGGTAAATAATCATTAAGTTGTTGAATTTTAATCTCGTTCTTCTGTGATCTTTCGCTGTTATTGGTTTGACTTGCGACCACAAGCCGTAACAATGTCTACAAAGAAGTAACGTCAGTCTTCTATCATGAATTCTATGCCTTAGAAGATAAAGGGTACCTTAATGTTGAGAGCCCGATTGACAAGTATGCACTTTAACTGCTATATTTATGCTGCATTAATGATAACTTGGAGTCATTCAGGAAAGGATGGAATGCCCATAGAGTTAGAAGAGAAGGCAACAGAACACCACAACAACTTTGGTTGAATGGCATGCTCCAGAACGCTCACAGTTCAAGCACAGCCACTCAGAAAGTATTTGACCAGCAGGATTCTTTTGAGGAAAGAGTCCAGAGAAGCTTTCGAGAAATCTTCTGCAGTCAGATGAAGATGCTGCCGAAGAAGGTACCATGATGGCTGGGGAAAGTGATATGACAGTCAACCCTCTTGGAATATCTGCACAACAGATTGATGAGCTTCATACAATTCTAATTTCCCCCTCAGGGAGAAAGAAAAAGTTTATTGAATGTGTTGCCAAACTGAAAGATTTTACACTCATTGCAGACTATCTACTGTATTGGAAATTTATTTAGTTCAATTCAGAATCATGCTTGTGTCCAGCATTTGTAATTTGCCTTGATGCAATAATTACGATTCTATAAACAGTAACATTAACAAACATTACTCAGTATTGGTATACAGCCTTGAGTTGGTATATTATATTCAAGGCTTGCAAAGTGCCGCAGTTGTGTAACTGATTCCTTGCCGTAGGTAGGCAAGGAATCTATGCTATGGTGATGTCGTGTGCGTTTGTATGTGTGTATGGGACACTAAGCTTGTAAACACGATACCTCAAGACAGCAATGACTGACACTTTTCATAAGTGGTATATAGATTTATCATGTTGAGAGGAAGAACACTTTTGTTTTTGTTGGAGGTCAAAGGTCATTTGAGGTCATCAAAGGTTAAAAATTAAAAACGTTATTAACATGATATATGAGAATGGGAAAGGCAGGAACTATTCATACTTAGTATATAGATTTGCCATGTCGAGAGGAGGACCCCTTTTGTTTTTAGTGGAAGTCACAAGTCATTTGAGGTCACCAGAGGTCAAAAACCTAAAACGTTATCAGCATGATATACGAAGAAACTTCTTGGTTGATTTTCTTGTTTTAAATAGTGTATTTACAAACCCTGTACTGACTTAACACATTCTTGATTTGTGTGTTGGAATGATGTATTTTTTTAGTCTGCCTACTGTATGTCGGAAGTTCATGCAATTGATTCAGCTAAAAAAACATCAGTCTGTCATGTTCTGCTTCCGTCAGAATATCAAACTATTTTACCTCGGCTAGCCATCTGTTATTAGCTTAACAAGTTGAGCTATTGTCATGGCAGTGCATCTGTCTGTCTGTATGTCTGTCTGTCTGTCTGTCTGTCTGTCTGTCTGTCTGTCTGTCTTTCTGTCTGTCTGTCTGTCTGTCTGTATGTATGTATGTCCGTCAACATTGGGAAAAAGGCTACTGTCTGCAGGTTCTTTGACTGTTCCATGTCAAAGTTGGTAGGACTATAACACATATCAAGGGCTCGATAAATATGACAATAAAAAGTAGGTCAAAGGTCATTTGGGTTCAAGAGAGGTAAAAGAGTGAAATCAGGCAAAAGCCTTCAACTCCTTGTGGTTATGTTGGAATCTTTTGGAATTTAAGAGGATTGTGCAGTGAATAATGGGTCATCAAATTTGCACTTTTTAAGCAGATCAAAGGTCATTTGAGGGTCAAAGAGAGGTCAAACAAAAGGAGGTCAAACAATGTAATCATTGAAAAGCCTTCAACTTCTATTGATATGTCTGAATTTTATCTAATTTGACAAGAATGTTCAAGAGATAGATGATGGGTCATCAGTGTTGTATGCTTAAAGTGGGTCAAAGGTCATTTTGGGGTCACACAGTGAGATCGCACAAAAGCCTTCAACTGCTATGGGTTGGAAGCAAATTTTATCAAATATGGTCAAATTGGTGAGTAAATGATGCGTCATCAAAGGTGTACTTTTGAACTAGGTCAAAGGTCATTTGGGGTCATAGAGCGATCAAACAGTGAAATTACTCAAAGCCTTCAACTCCTATGCGTTATATCCAAATCACACCAAAGTTGACAAGAGTGTTCAGTTGATGAATGTTCATCAGTTTTACTTTTGAATTAGGTCAAAGGTCATTTGGGGTTGTAAAAGTCAAATACTTAAATCACGCACAAGCCTTCAACCCCTTGGGGTTATCTGCAAATTTGATCAAATGTCGCCTGAGTGTTTAGTAGATGATGGGTGATGACAGTGCTATTTTGAAGTAGGTGAAAGGTCATTTGGGGTCATAGAGATGCCAAATACAGGAATCATGCAAAAGCTTCTAGCTGCTATTGGTTGTATCTATATCTTAGTAAAGTTGGCCAGGGTGGTCAGTAGATGATGGGGCATCATAGTTGCTCTTTTGAAAACAAAAGGTCGTTTGGGGTCATAAACTGTTTTAACAATGGAATCATGCAATATCCATCAATTTTTAGGGTTGTGTCTGAATTTTATAAAAGTTGGCAAGACTATCCAGTAGCTGATGGGTCATCAAAATTGTGCCTTTGAAGAAGGTCAAAGTCCATTTGAGGTCAAAGAGAGGTCAAACAGTAGAATCAAACAAAAGCCTTTGAATACTAGGGGTTGTTTTAGACTCTCATCAAAGTTGGCCACAGTCTTCAGTGGATGATGGGTCATTATAGGTGCACTTTGTGCTGATGTTAAATGCAATTCAGGGTGACAAAGGGTCAGACGGTGAAATCCATGCTTATGCTTTTCCATATAAGTTTTGACTTTGATATTGCCATAGGAATCTTGCAAGATGGGCCTGACAAATCGGGATATAAATAGCACTCCTTTTTTTGGTCAGCAGAATTATCTACTGTATTTTGCCCACAGATATGAAAAAGGGGGTTGCAAGCTAGGCAACACTCATATGCCATAACTGTGACTAATAACATATATAGCACTGAAGGTACTAGGTTATGACTGCTCATGACTCCTTGGTTTTGAGCCCTAATGAAACTACATAAGTGTGAAGGAAATTGTAGTTGAGCTACAGCATCATTGATGCTCTAGTTAAGAATCCTGCATTCTGATTGGTTAAACAACATTTTGTTCCACAACACACGGTCAGGCAAAGTAAAAACTGATAAAAATGAAGTTTTTTACACTTTTTTTGGTGTTAGAATAGGGATAAGCCACATTTGTTGGACTATATTTTCTTATAAAACGTCTTGGAGTAATGAAAACAAGTCAGTGAGCCACAACTGGAAAAAGGGCTGTGGCCGGCTCAACTTAAACCAATTGGTTAGAAACTGGGCTGTAAAACCTCATCTAACTAACTAACTAACTTGACTCCAAATCTGGCAAAATAGTGGACTTGGCTTCACCTTGTCCGTTACTTTGCCAAATCTGGAGTCTTGACTGTTGATCCACCAATAATAACCCGCCAAATGGGATTTATTTTTAGCTCAAACCAGCTCAAAGAGCTGTTTGAGCTTTTGTGATCCGCCACCATGATTCTATCTATCTGTCTATCTATCTGTCATGTCTGTCCACAATTGCCTTTAATGCTCTCATGGGCACATTCATTGACCAATTTTAGTGAAACTCGGAAACATTGGTCATTAAACATTGGGCTACCTGTCACGTTATAATATTTCTGACATAATGGGTCTTTACGTTCGTACACAGATTTTTGATCCAAGGTCATATGAAGTCGGTAGAGGTCAAAAAGTGGAAATATCTTTGATTTATTATTACTTTGCGCCTGCAAGTCCGATATTTACCAAAACATGGTATAGTTAATCAACTTTGGGGGGTTTCCAGCAGGGTGTAAAAATGTAGGTCAAAGGTCATGAAAGGGTCTTTTGAGGCCATAGTTAGGAATATTTTGAAATGCATTTTGCTCCTTAAAACTGTCTGTGTACAAGAGCTCAATTCTGTGAGGTTAATATGGTTAAAGGGTGCTGCTTAATGGGTACCCTTCATAGCAGGTGTCGAATATGTACTCCTCTCTCTACGTACATACTCTAACACCTGCAAAAAATGACAGAGATCATCCAATTTTGCTATAGTCATGAGACCAATTCGATTTTACTCTCGACTGTTGATTGGTTTGAATATATGAATATTCATAATGCACGAAAAGGCTTCAGCTGCAACTGACATTTGTCGTTCGAGACAGCATGGTAATCAGACTTGCTTTAGTCATTTCTTCGTTGAATATCTCTAATTTTTGTTTGATGTGATCGTATATATGAATAGTTAATAGCGTAAAATGTTTACGCAGTTTCATCAAGAATTCTTGCGAAAGTTCGCGGACGTTGGTATGGTGAGTGCAGTCAGTGTGGGTGCAGGAGCAATACACGTCCGCCTGGGCGGGAAACTTAATGGGTATTTCTATTGTGTGTTCATTGTCAGAGCATGGGTTGTGTGTAAGACTCGAGGTCAAGAGGTCAAATGACGGTACTACTGCTTGACGGAATGATTCTGTTGGCATCATAGTTCATCATCATGCATGAGTTGTAATTGACAAAACATTGTTCTTGCAAAATTTCCTGTTGTATTTGTAACTGTATTAGCTCAAACCAGCTATAAGCTGTTTGAGCTATTGTGATCTGCCACCGTCACTCTATCATCAGTATCTGTCATGTCTGTTCACAATTTTTCAAAATGCATCTCCTCGTAGATGCTTTGATGGATTTTCTTAAAGTCGCGACAGGTTTCTATGCGCTGAAGTCACAGCAGGGTTCCCCCAGTGCAGTCGTAGCAACGCTCTCTCTGGCAAAGTTGCCAGAGAGCTCATTTGCATGTGAAAAGTGAAGTCGCAGCAAAGTCACAGCGAAGTCAAGTGCGAAGTTGCAGCAACTAGTCGCAGCAGGCATGATTTTTTGGTAAGGGAAAAACATATTTCACAGGGCAAAACTGCGAAATGAAAAATTTTTAAATTATTATGACCAAACGTCTTAATATTTTAACGTCTCAATATTCTTTGAGTGTTTGATAATAAATTTCGAACTAAAATAAAACGAAAGAAATAAGCATAATTTAAAGCAAAGATTAAGTATTTTGTTATTATGTTATGAGGCTCTCGACTGTAAAATACATACGATATACAGTTCTGATCTTTGTGTGGCATGGCTGCCAACAAAGTAAAATGTGGATCATAGTATTCAGAGACAGAATCACCGTTTACATTTACGGTTCTTTTTACAACATGAAGTCACAGGGGACTAACTGATTTCGCAGGGCAAAAGTACCTTCACCCCCAATAAATCCTACTGAGTTTCACGGGGGGGGGGGCTCCATGACAAGTATCAATGTAATATTTACCCCTCCCCCTAATTGAGGCAGAATGTAGCAAAGGAATTGTGTATCACTGATGTTAAAAGTGTAGTCCTTGTGCCAAACAGAACTCATGTACCCTGGAGCTTGTTTCCCAGATCTAAATATCTGAATGAGACTCTTGTTCAAAACACAGTCCAGCCGATCAAATATACTACTAAGGTGATGTATTAATGTACCTCAAATAAACAATTTTACTGTTTAAAGTTCCAACATTAAATTTAATTAATATTGAATATGAAATGTACAGAATGTGGTACTTTTCAGGCCCTTGCTATACGTACATTAAATCTATTTCTTCGGTGGGTTATAGTCTAGTATAATTTAGAAAATTTTACTACCAGTTAAGTGAATACAAGGTCAGGAAGCCCATATGAGGTCATTGAAAACCCTATACCATAATCTGATCCAGGCGCGGATCGGGGGCCTGGCCTCCCCCCCCCCCCCTGCCACGAAAAACAAACGAAGGAGAAAAAAGAAGAAAAAGAAAAAAAAGGAAAGGAAAGGAGAAAGAAAAATTAAGAGCAAAAAATGAATAAAAGTGTCTAAGAACGTATTCAAAGTATATATTTCTGTAGGGGTTGGGTGAAGCTATTGCTGGATTACCTCTTTTTATATCATTCAAAGTGGTTGGCGACGAAAGGAGCGCTACAATGTTCGAAAACAGGCTAATAGCTGAGTAATGATCCTTGACTTAAGATCTACATAAGTAGACATCGTGACATATGTAGTATGGGCTCGACTAGCTGCTACTGAAATTTAGTAACAATTTTGTGTTAAAGAGTGAAATTTTTTGTAATCTAGAGGGATCGAGAGGCAAAGTTTTCACCATACAGATCTTGGAGAATGAAAACAGAAGACAAGCTGTCAGGTGACCAACTATTGTGCACAGTGGCACCAGCTGTTGCAGGCAAAGTAGCGGCGTACATGATACCCTATTCGATTTCAAAACTGTCTGAAAAGTTTAGAAATGAACTCATAAGGCTTTTAAGCTACAGACAGTGGCGTCGGCACAGTGGGCAATGGGAGACGTGCGTCCCCCTCCCACATCGATTCTTGAAATTTTTTAAAATGGTCCCAAAAGTCGTTTAAGCTACAGATTTCTGTGGAGGGTGTAGGGTGAGATGTATTTTTGATGACTGGTTTATTTGTTCTAACCATTTTCTTTTACAAACTGTTCTCAAACTATCATAAGTTTTGGAAATTCTTGACAAATTCCAAACTTTCGCACGCTCCGCTAGCGTCAAGCCTTGTGTCAGAGTTGTCCTTATTATCAATAGCTTTCGGTAACTACTCACGTGGGAACAAAGGAGCAAAAGTGCTTTTTAAGAATTCTCAGTCAGAAGATTCGTTTCTGAATAGCATAGGTTAGTGGGAAAGTGACAGTGTCCGATACAGGTTCTGAAATGAAGGTTTTGTTATGGACTAATATTTTATTCAAAATTTCGGCACGCTTCGCGCGCGCATACGACAGGGTTTACACCCGATTTTATATACCATTGACAAAGCTTTGACGCAAGAAATTATTCAAATGCAACATTTTTCTAAAAAGTACATCTCCTTCTCTGTAGGGCTCTCATCATTATAGGACCTTTGACTAATCTAGTCTAGCACATGATATGAAAGCAACGGCAATTACCTACTAGGTAATTGCCGTTGCTTATTTTCCAAACATCTTACCGCGACGTTCAATAATGACGAAAATCTTTTCTGAAACGAATTTTGCCTGTCCACCATCCCTCTTGCTATACCTAAAAAGAAGGTTGTCACGATGTGATGTAAAAACCTCTCATTTAACGTGGTAATTCGATGATAATTTATGTTGATGCATTCACAGTGATATCAATGGACCAGATGCCAAGTTGGCTTAGTGAACTTGTAATGCATTGTGTGTCAGCCTCAAGCCTCTGGATACAATTCACTCGAAATTCCGAGATTACATAATTAAAGAAAGTCTGCAGCGTGTGCTTGCTTGCAAAAGCTTTATCAATTCAGTACAATCTGAGAGATGGTGTTCTAAGGCTGTCGGCTGTAGAGATAAAGTTGTGGCACGGTAGACGTGAAGTTGCGCCGCTGAGGGTGCGTGGATACCGGTGGAGGTGTAGTATAGTCACCGCTGAGGGTGTTACTGTTTACCTATGGTTTCCCACCGAGGAGAACGTGTAAATTAAGGTCGTTCTACCGGTGTGGCCAGGGTGTGAGTTGTCGACGGACGCCTTATCACCACTGTGAAACGTCATGAATATCGAATACGGGGTGAAAAACCAGAATCAAGGGATCTGGTTTTCCCGGTATATACCTAACTTGTGTTGACGGGATTGTGCATGGCCCACCTTGGCTGACCGTGACCAAAAAGCTCCACGAACAAGCTGTGACGAGCGAACTTTTAGTTTTTTTTATGAGTTGAGAAATGAGCTGGAGACCAGACAGCAGAATTGAAAGGAACTGTTTTCTTTATTGACTTTACGTTGAAGCCCTAGCTCAAGTGATGCAGAGCTGTTCTTTCTTATTTACAAGCCAGACAAACCCTGAGCGAGATGGGAACTTAAGAGTTTAGGTTTAGATTCAGTTTTGAGGCCTCTCCTTTTTTTTTTTTTTTTTTTTAGCTATTATGATATGTACTACTAACCCAATTTTTCCTTTTCTAAGTTTAATACAAGATTTAAGTTAATTAAGGTATGTGTTTTGAGTGGTTTTTGAAATAGTTTGGAGAAGCGTCGCTCACCAAATCCAAAGTTTTGTATGTTACCACCCGCCCTGTGACATTTTTTTGGCGACCCTGTGTCACGCAGAGAGTTAAGATTAAATTCTTGGTTGCTGCCCTCTGTTTAGTAGGCCGAGTTCTCTTGGAGAGCCGAGCTAGTCTGTATAGCCTAGGCCGCGTATCTTTCTATTGTTAAGCAAAGTGATGAAATGTTAAGCCCCTAAAGGGATGTTGTGGGTGAGGCGTTTCCCGCGAAAAGCAGGCAGTTGCCGCACATCTTGCAACGGGGATGGACTAGAATCGAGGAGCAGACTCCAACATATTTTTTTACTGCCAAGGGCAGATTTACCATTGAGGGTAATATATTTATGTCTACGTGAAGACAAAATTAAAAGCAATTCGTCGCAGAGGTCGATCATTGCAGTGTAGATATCGTCGTTGAGGTCGATAATCTAAAAAATAAAAGTATAAAAGGTCTGGAGGCTCCGGGCACTTAAAGCCCCACCCAACGAAATTGGAAAGTCCATTCAGTACAGAAAAAATCATTCCGGAGATCCGGTTTACACGAGGCAGTTTTGGCTCATTACGTCAGCCACCACCCATTCCCTCAGTCGTCTCATCACCTTATTGCATTCGTTCTCGGCTCTTCCAAGGGACAGCTACACACTAACCTGCTGGACAGAGCACTCGTCAAATTAATACGCGTAGCCACCGGATGAATACAACCAAACCCTATTCGCGCACACTCACCCTTCGCCAACTGGAAGCAGTTTCTCGCGAACCACAAGTCCGCTGACAATCTCAAGGACTGACGGACGGTTTGGTTTATTTATTTATTTAATTGTAATATATCCAGATCTTTATAATGTATATATGTTCTTTCACGCAAGATCCTGATTAAAATTCTTGCAACATATACCAGAGTAGTCTATTATTGTTTTGGCGTTGACATGTCTATAGGACGAACCCTCATGAACCTTCCGAACTCCGACCCACATTTACGCCGTACCTGTGACACCCTGCCAGGACCATACCTGCGGGTGAAGAGTGTTTATATATTCAAAATTGAGTAACAAAAACCCACGGTGTACACTGTGAACTAGTTTATCAATGGTGAGAGATAGCAACCCCCAAACTTTCAAAAACTTTGGCATGTTTAAGCCGTGTTTGTTATTGTTATCATTATTGTACTGTCCATGACGTCATGGACAGTACCTTAGGCACGCTTCTCATTTTCGAGAAGCAGTTCTTTCGTTCAATGTTTCTTGATTCTTATTGAGTGCTTTGTTCTACCATTGAGCTCATTATGTAGAGTGAATCATGTAGATGGGAACGATACTTCTTGGTCACTTTTGGTTGGAATGGGGCTGAGCATGATTGGTTTTTATTTTGGCAGTTTTGTATTTTATTGTTTTGTTAAGAATGACTTGAGTAAGTTAAACTATCTAAACAGTAGTAGGCCTACAGTATATATTGTGGCACATGGTCGTACTGTCGTATTTCGCACAGTACTCTACGTACGCTTGTTATGTCGTAAAACGGTAAAACACACACTGTACGGCTATAAGTGCTGTCGCGTTTGCTGATTGGTCGATTGCTCAGAGTAGGTAGGCAAGCCTGGGTCAATCACGAAAAGTGAGATTCCTTGAAACATTTTGAAGCAAGAAATGAAGCTTGCAGCCTACTATAAGTCCAGTTGTGATGATATCTGCGGAGAAGTACAGCTAGGCTCATTGACAGCTATCTACAGTACACTAACGCTAACTCCTAGCTGCGTCGCAGCCATGCACTGGGCTATTAGGCCTACAGTGCTCAGTGCATAGGCGGTCCCTCGTTACTGTATGCACGTTGACGGGGTAAATATGTCTCAACACGGGGCGATTTGTTTAGACCTGAAATATTTTTGAATACTTCCCACAAGACCTGGAGAGTATCATTTCCTGCATGCAAAACCAAAAATTTGTGCTTCTCACAAAGTCAAACGGTAAAAGCAAAGTGATTTGTCACTCAAACTTCGGTACATGAAGAGGATTTAATTATCTTCAAGTACATATAGGCCTATTGTCTGACGGATTTGGTCGAGCCAGGGAGCTGGAAGACATGTCTTCCAGCTCCCTCGTCGAGCTTTTTCCGCACATCTTAACTGTGCCCAGGGGAGCTGGCTGTGCCAACACTGAAAATTGAAAGGGCGATATTCTAAAGCTAGCATAACCACTGAGGACGTTTCTAAATACCAGCACAGAAACAATCATGGACAGTAAGTGGTTACGATTTTCGTAACCACATTTTCTAGTTAATAATGGAACGATATCAGAATTATGTTAAAATTGGTCAGGAGCTTGGTCTAACTGGGAAAGATCTTTTAGACTTCGCGAATGAGAAAGAACAAAAAGATCGTGAGAGTGAGAATGCGGCTAGGGAAGAAAGGCGTAAGGAGAGAGAGCATGAAATAACACTTAAAGAACAGGATGTTAAAATAGCAGAAAAGAAGGCTTCAGAGCAAACTGATGCGTCAGGTAGTCAGAGCACTAAGAGCGTGCAGAAACCAAGGTTACCCAAATTGAAATCTTTTTCTGAAGTAACAGATGATCTCGATGCATACATTCAACGCTTTGAGCGTTTTGCCAAAGCTGCGGGTTGGCCAGATTCAGAATGGGCTATTAGTTTAGGGGTATTACTTACGGGCAGAGCCCTTGAAACATATTCACGTTAGCCTCTGAGTGACGTTAATGATTATAAGAAGGTAAAGGCAGCGTTGTTGATTAGGTATAACCTCACCGAGGAAGGCTTCCGAGAAAAATTTCGGAATGCACAGTTACACAGTAAGCAATCGTATACTCAGTTAGGGGAACGATTGCGTGGGTACGTTAATATGTGGGTTGAATCTGCCGGGAAGAACAAAACTTATGACGACTTACTCGATATCATAGTACGGGAGCAAGTATTATCAGTATGTAGTAAGGATATGTCTGTATTCATTAGAGAGAGGGAGCCTAAGACGTTGAAGGAACTGACTACTATGGCAGATAGATATAGTATTGTACATGGACGATCGACAAATAGAAAATCTGACAACAGAATGCAGAAAAATCAGATAAATCAGAATTCGGGTAATAACCAATCTAATTCAAATAGTTCTAGAGTGCGTAACTCGGCAAGTTCGCTGACATGCTTTGTTTGTGGGAAAAGAGGACACATGGCCCGAAATTGTAGGCAAAGGCACCGTCAAGCAGCTGAAACAAATCGAGCCGCTGCCTTAGAATTGAATGACAAGATTGAATCTGTTCAAACGACTGAAACAAACCAGGAGGAACCAAAACACACTGTAAACGCATGCATAGAAATTTGTACAAACGAATGTGGTATCGTTTCTCCAAATGCCAATGCCGTTAAATTGCTTTGTGGGCACGAGATACCGATGGTTAGTGTTGCAGCTACCGAAAGCGACAAAATGCCCTTTAGGAAAGGGTTCATAGGAAATAGGGAAGTAAGCGTACTTCGCGATAGTGGGTGTAGCACGGTGGTAATTAGGCGATCTCTGGTTGGTGACGAACATCTTACGGGAAATGTTCGCAAGTGCATTTTGCTGGATGGCACAGTAAGGGAAGTCCCAGAAGCCCTAGTTTGTGTTGATACCCCATTTTACATTGGCAAGGTAAAGGCTTTGTGCATGAATAACCCATTGTATGATCTTGTATTGGGAAATGTCCAAGGGGTCAGGAATCCATGGGACCCCAACAAAGAGTGGCAAAGCTCGCGGGACCAAAAGAAAGAAACTTCTACAGTAGAGACTAGAGCCATGCTTGCACGAAAGGAGAAACCAATCCCTCCTTTGAAAGTTACAGAGTCATTGAGCAAGGTAGCGAGCAAAGAGGACATTTTGAAGGGACAGTACAATGACAAAACCTTAGAAAATATCCGAAAGTGGTCTCAAGAGGGCAAAGTAAAAGTGTCTCCAAAGGGGAATGAAATAAAGTTCACAAAGGCAAAAAATGGGCTTATGTTTAGGGAATATTGGTCTTCGTATGTAGATAATGGTAAAGTTTTTCGTCAGTTGGTTGTGCCAAAGGAGTTTAGGGAAATAGTTTTACGTTTAGCACACGACTCTCCTATGGCCGGGCATATGAAAACCAAAAAGACTCTTGATCGAGTGTTGACCTCATTTTATTGGCCGGGAGTTCACGGGGATGTAAACCGCTACTGTATGTCATGTGACGTATGCCAAAAGACAATACCGAAGGGCCTAGTCCAGAAGGTCCCCCTCGGCACCATGCCCCTCATTGACACACCTTTTAAGCGAGTGGCAGTTGACATTGTAGGCCCTCTCCAACCCATCACGGATCGTGGGAATAGGTACATTTTAACGATAGTAGACTACGCTACGCGCTACCCAGAAGCCGTACCATTGAAACGGATAGATGCTGAGACCGTAGCAGAGGCACTGTTTGAGGTATTCACTAAAGTCGGGGTTCCTGCAGAGGTATTAACTGATTTAGGAACACAGTTTACGTCACGGGTAATGAAGGAAGTGGGAAGGCTGCTAACCATCAGGCAAATGTACACAAGCCCCTATCACCCAATGTGCAACGGGCTAGTAGAGCGTTTCAACGGTACACTAAAGAAAATGTTACGCAGAATGTGCACAGAACGGCCCAAAGATTGGGACAGGTACCTACCGGCATTACTATTTGCGTACCGCGAGGCTCCGCAAGAGAGCTTAGGATTTGCACCCTTTGAACTTTTGTTTGGGAGAACCATAAGGGGCCCTATGTCCATATTACAAGAACTGTGGTCAGGTGAAACCCAACAGAGGAAGTTAAAACAATATATGAATATGTTCTTGACTTGAGGAACCGATTGGAAGCTACATGTAATTGGGCGCACGACGAACTTAACAAAAACGCAACTCGGTACCGTAAATACTACGACACGAAAGCTAGAGACAGACGATACCAGAAGGATGACCAGGTATTAATTTTGCTGCCTACTGACTCAAACAAATTGACAATGCAGTGGAAAGGACCCTTCTCTGTAATTTGTAAAGTCGGTAAGAATGACTATCGTGTGAATGTTAATGGGAAAGAAAGACTTTTCCACGCCAACTTGCTTAAACAGTACATTACCCGAAGAAGCAAATTGAAATTGTGAACGTAGGGTTGCATATGGAGCATGTAGAAGCAGATCAAATAGATACAGAAATGGATGATGACAGTGACAACCTCATACAGGTAGAAGACTTTTTGGTACCCATAGAACAAAAAGAAACATACAAAGAAGTTAATGTCAGTGAAGAATTAGATGAGAAACAGACCGAACATATAATGACAACACTGAAACAATTTTGTGATGTTTTGACAGACCTACCGGGTCTTACAGACTTAGTAGAACATACAGTACATTTAACTACTGCTGAGCCAGTGCGATCAAAGGCGTATCCCGAGCCTTACGCAATGCGGGAAACTATCAAAAGCGAAATTGACACGATGCTTCAAATGGGAATTATTGAGCCCTCAGAGTCACCTTACGCTTCGCCAATTGTCATTGTGAAAAAGCAGGATGGTAGTATTAGATTCTGTATAGACTTTCGCAAGTTAAACAGGGTTACCGTAATAGACCCTGAGCCAATCCCAAATGTTGATGAGTTACTCATTCGTATATCCAATGCAAAATGGTTTACAAAGCTAGACCTCACCAAAGGCTATTGGCAAATTGTGGTGGCCAGTAATGACAAATGTAAAACTGCTTTCATATCGAATGAAGGCTTATATCAGTTCAAAGTACTTCCTTTCGGGATGGTTAATTCATCGGCTACATTTACCCGAATGATGAGAAAATTGTTAAAAGGTCTGAAATCGGTGGTTAACTATATTGATGACGTTCTTATATTTACTACAACTTATGACGAACATGTGTTCATGCTTAACGAAGTTTTCCGACGACTTAGGGATGCAGGTCTGACAGCAAGACCGACGAAATGTTTCGTAGGCTATCATTCTCTTGATTTTCTGGGGCACATGGTAGGGGAAGGATTATTGAAACCACAGTCAGATAAGGTGAATGAAATTTTGGAGGCTTCTATCCCTAAAACAAAGAAAGAAGTGAGGTCGTTTCTTGGACTCGTGGGATATTACAGAAAATTTATTCCTCATTTTGCAGCTATTGCTGTACCTTTAACCGATTTAACAAAGTCCAAGTACCCAAACAAAGTACGTTTGGAGGAGCCACAAGAAAGAGCTTTTCAAACACTGAAATGTCGTATTGCGACATCTCCAATTCTTCACTTACCTGATATAGATAAAGTGTTTATATTACAGACTGATGCTTCAGATGTAGGCCTAGGAGCCGTTTTGCTACAAGAATTTGATGGGACAAAATTTCCAATTCATTATGCCAGCAAGAAGCTGTTGCCACGAGAAGTTGCTTACTCGGTAGTTGAACGAGAATGTTTGGCACTTGTGTGGGCAGTAACTAAATTTCATGTATACCTTTATGGACGCCAGTTCATATTAGAAACCGATCACTATCCGTTAACTTATTTATCTCAAGCAAAGCTGAAAAACAGTAGAATTATGAGATGGGCGTTGTGTCTGCAACAATATCGATATACTATTAGAGCCATAAAAGGATCAGATAATTGTGGTGCTGACTTTTTAAGCCGCTGTGGGGCGTAAGTGTGAGAAAGGAAAATGGTTATCGAAAATGGTTATCCTAATGCATGTAAAGTGTTGTATATCTTGTTTCATGAGGTGTGAAAATGTTAAATTAAGAGGTTTTGGAGACAAAGTATATTTTGTCTTAAGTGGGGCAGAATGTCACGATGTGATGTAAAAACCTCTCATTTAACGTGGTAATTCGATGATAATTTATGTTGATGCATTCACAGTGATATCAATGGACCAGATGCCAAGTTGGCTTAGTGAACTTGTAATGCATTGTGTGTCAGCCTCAAGCCTCTGGATACAATTCACTCGAAATTCCGAGATTACATAATTAAAGAAAGTCTGCAGCGTGTGCTTGCTTGCAAAAGCTTTATCAATTCAGTACAATCTGAGAGATGGTGCTCTAAGGCTGTCGGCTGTAGAGATAAAGTTGTGGCACGGTAGACGTGAAGTTGCGCCGCTGAGGGTGCGTGGATACCGGTGGAGGTGTAATATAGTCACCGCTGAGGGTGTTACTGTTTACCTATGGTTTCCCACGGAGGAGAACGTGTAAATTAAGGTCGTTCTACCGGTGTGGCCAGGGTTTGAGTTGTCGACGGACGCCTTATCACCACTGTGAAACGTCATGAATATCGAATACGGGGGGTGAAAAACCAGAATCAAGGGATCTGGTTTTCCCGGTATATACCTAACTTGTGTTGACGGGATTGTGCATGGCCCACCTTGGCTGACCGTGACCAAAAAGCTCCACGAACAAGCTGTGACGAGCGAACTTTTAGTTTTTTTTTATGAGTTGAGAAATGAGCTGGAGACCAGACAGCAGAATTGAAAGGAACTGTTTTCTTTATTGACTTTACGTTGAAGCCCTAGCTCAAGTGATGCAGAGCTGTTCTTTCTTATTTACAAGCCAGACAAACCCTGAGCGAGATGGGAACTTGAGAGTTTAGGTTTAGATTCAGTTTTGAGGCCTCTCCTTTTTTTTTTTTTTTTTAGCTATTATGATATGTACTACTAACCCAATTTTTCCTTTTCTAAGTTTAATACAAGATTTAAGTTAATTAAGGTATGTGTTTTGAGTGGTTTTTGAAATAGTTTGGAGAAGCGTCGCTCACCAAATCCAAAGTTTTGTATGTTACCACCCGCCCTGTGACAAAGGTGATGTATCATATCTCCTTCCATATGGATGTCGGGTAGTGAGGATCCCGTTGGTCCCTCTTTTGTATACTGTAACTAATTTAGAGCTCCCGGGAGGCTCTATACTGTTCTCTGTCAACCTTGGATATCCTTTTAAAATGTAAAGGAAAATTTTATTATAGTCCAAGAATGTTTCTGTGGACTCCACGCAGGTATAATTGCGTGTACAATTTTCCCATGGGCGTGGATCGTGGAGGACGGGGGGACGCCCCCCCCCCCTCACTTTTAAAGAAGGGGGGACATCGTCAAAAAGTCTCCCTCACTTTTTCAAAAATGATGGAACAGACTGCATTTATGCCTAGGAAAACGAAATTTGTAGAAGAAAAATGACCTAAAAATCGTACACTTTTGTTGCACCAAATCGCATCTGAGGGCATTCAATTCTAGAAAAATTTTCCTTAGACCCCTCCCCCATGCCGAAGATTACAAAACTTATTGCCTACCCGTGACGCAAATTCTGGCTACCACCAACTGCTTCTTCCACGCCACAGGACGGCGATTCACAAATGTGAAAAAGCCCCCCTCCCCTGCACACACTTTTGGAGATGGATCCACGCCCATGATTTTTCCTGGGACTTAAGGAGGTTTTAAGACAATATGTTAACCGTCTCTTACTCCCCTTTTTCACCCGAACAAAAGTTAGAATTCACTAAATTGTGGACATTTTCTAAACATACAATCACTTTAGAATGACCCAAAGATACCACCATTTTGCATATAGGCCCCCTAAAATTAACAAAAATTTCTCAAAGGGGAGGTTAAATCCCTTCCTGGGTTTGCACTCTCATGTACTAATAAGAAAAGGCTCTCCCGCTGTTGTATATAGCGTATACAAAATCACACTGCCTGAAAAGGCACGGTTTAGCAGTTATCTGCGGTTCCCCCAATCACCAACTCCAGCCGGCACCATCGGTCATAAATTTCTGAAGGGTATACCCTTCAGAAGTCCATAAAGAAGGTGATATATCATCTCTCCTCCCATATGGATGTAAGGTTGTGAGAGTCCTGTTGGTCCTCCTTTTCAGTGTACAATTAATGCAGAGCTCCCGGGACGCACTATACCGAAAATTTTCGGCGCGCTTCGCGCGCAATTGTTTACGATCACGGAGAGAGGTACGTTTTTATTGAGTGATGGATTTATTTTTATCACTTGTTACCAAAAAATCATTTGAAATCTTTCATGATTTTTGCAAAGTCTTCTCAATATTTCTTGATTTTTGCTTGATCTGCGCACTGTTAGCCTTGAATTGCTCCTTTTACTATCAATAAGGTCCCGAACGTATTCGCATTACTCATCGGTGGGGTTCTGCTATAAGCCAACTATTTGTGTGCATAAACGTGATTTCAGGGTCAGCATTGTAAGGATGTAAAACAACTGATATTCATTTTTTCACCCTCCTCTTCTAATGACAACTGAAAACTTAGTATCGAACCCACCTTCTAATTGATAAAAACACATAAAGGGAATTGACACCGTTAGTCATAGCAATGGTTTTAAATGTAAATTCAAATTTTCGGCGCGCTTCGCGCGCAATTGTTTCATCTGACGTCCTATACTCGAATACCGTAGAACGAAAATAAAACACTCATTATGGCAAAAATCATTTCAAGTTACCTACACCGGGCTTGTAATGTTGGCGGGTAAGTTTTAAGATACCTTAGATTCTCCGTAACTTCTGCAGGTACATATAGTAACTTAAAATGAGCCATACACATCAAATTCCATGCAACATAAAAAGGTATAAAATCTCACTGACATAAGAACTGGAGCCGATTTCTGTGCTCTTAAAATGCAATATTGCGAGAGCTTCCGGGGGTTTCGCCCCCTGGACCCCCACCGGGGCTCCGCCCCTGGACCCCGCCAGGGGCCCTAACGCGGGCCCCTGGACCCCACGCGTAGGGACTCGCGCTTCTCGCTCGTGGAGATTTGCCTAGTTCTCTTTCAACTAGTGCTTAGATGGCAAACGAGACAGGCTCGTATACAGCTCGCTCCCAGTCCTACTCCCGCGACCCCTATGAAACGTCTCCATCTGATAGACGAGTGTATCCCAGTCGTTGACCACTTTCCAAAAGACTTGGAAGGGTGGAGGAACTAGAGCGCCTGCTCACACCACTGCTCGACAACTGCACAGACCAAACTGAAGAGGACAAGTTTCAGATTCGGACAATTTGCTGAGTTGGACAGTAGGAAATCCTTTGTCATTCGCAATTTAGTAACCCTCTCAATACCACTGTGAACAGCATTTGATCCACGCACCCCATAGGCTGCAAGGAGTACACTCTAACGACACCAAGCCATCTCTCCACCTTACTATTATGTACAGTTAAGTGCATGTCATTGACACCTGAAAATTAAGAGACAAAAGCTGTTGGATTTTGATTTTTGACTACACATGCCACATATGAAAATTTTTTCAATAATGCCGCAATTATGATAGGTTTGGTTAAATGGAATCTCTTTGGTGTGTGTGTGGGGGGGGGGGGGATGCCAGATCCTCATTCTCACTCCATGGTCCAGCCAGGACCCCTCAAGTTACGCCACCGATATAAAGGCAAATACAGAATAGGGTACTATTCCCCAGTGCAAAAAAAATTGTCTCTGTACTCTACCAAAAAGACAGCTTTCGACAAATTTCTCAACGAAAATAGAAAAAGAAGTAACTATGTTTTGGAAAGTTTTCAAAAGGATATAAACAGATAAAACAGGAATAAAAAAGATAACTGCAAACTTCTACAACATGTGTGAAAGTTACCGTCTACTGCAACATCTTCCAAAGACTTGAAATTTGCATAGCTCTTTTGTTTGCTTCTGCCAAGGCATACACAGTACAGCATACTGCTCCCTAGTAAATTCATCATTGTACTTTAGCAAAAAAAAGGGAAATGAGCTATAGTTGTGCTGAATACAACTTTTCCAACAAAACCACAAAAGAAATAATTATGTTCTGAAAAGTTTACAGACAGATATAAACAACAAAATTTAGAACAAAATAACTTTACAGCATACTTCTAGACGTATTGTGGAATATAACATATACGACAACACTTTCCTAGCACTTGAAATTACAATGTAACCAATGAAGATTTGTTCAATTATGCTCCAACTATGGTGGGTTTGGTTAAATGGAATCTCTTTGGTGGGGAAGGGGGAAGGGGTGCCCGTTCCTCATACACACTACATGGCCCAGCCAGGACCCTTCATGTTACACCACTGCTGCAAAGGCAAACGCAGAATATTGCAATATTCCCCAGTGCTCAAAAATTGTCTCTGTACATACTCCACCAAAATGAGAGCTTTTGAAAAATCTCTCAACAGAAATAGAAAAAGTAGCAACAATGTGTTGGACAGTTTACAAAAGGATATATAAAACATATAAAACTGGAATAAAAAAGATAATTGCAAACTTGAAGAAAATATATGAAAGTTAACATCTACTGCAACACTTCCCGAAGAACATAACAGGTTAAAGGGCAAAGGAGGGCTAAGGCCCCATAAGATTCCCTGAAGTCCATACAACCTTAACTGAAAACAAACAACCAACCAACACCAAACGAGACCAGCCCAATTAGATTCTACCACAGTTATGGAAGAACTTGTCAATGTTAACCTTAAAGCAGTACACAGATGTAGAGTTAACTACCCACTCAGGCAGACTATTCCACTCGTTGACAACTCTATGAGAGAAGCTGAACTTCCTAATGCTGAGCCTTGCAAAACACTTAACTAGCTTCTTGCAATGGCCTCGAACCCGAGAATTACTTTGGACCTTTAAATAATTGCAAGATGTTAAAGGATTCCTTTCAGAGAGAAATTTGTACACCTGAAGCATGTCCCCCTAATCCTTCTCAACTCCAGGGTGGTAAGACCAAGATGCTTAAGGTAGGTGTTTCTCCTCGGGGAAAAGGCGAGTGGCTCTCCTCTGAACCTGCTCTAAAAGAAACTTGTCCTTCTCATGGAAGGGACACCAAGCCTGGGCTGCATAGTCGAGGTGGGGTCTTACCAACTGCTTATACAGATTTAGCACAATTTCTTTACTAAAACCACTGAAATTCCTCTTGATCAATCCAAGCACCCTATTAGCCCTACCAGCAGCAGCTGCACACTGTCTAGATGGCTTTAAATCACCTGTAATAACTACACCCAGATCCTTCTCAAAAGTCACACCACTCGGAATACTACCATTCATGTTATAATCATAGTTGAAATTTTTAGGACCAAAGTAAGGGACTTTGCACTTATCTGCATTAAAAGACATTTGCCAAGTCTGAGACCAAGAATATAACCTATCCAAGTCATTTTGCAGTAAGGAGGCATCATCCTTATCACTAACCTTCCTATAGGGCTTCGTATCATAAAAAGCCTAACCTATGCAGTTTAATCATAAGTCTACCTAATTGAACTTTATCAAAAGCTTTTTGAAAATCAAGGTAAATGGCATCAACACTATGACCAGAATCAAGAGACAAAGAAACATCCTCAAGAAAGCTTAGTAAATTAGTAACACAAGATCTACTAGGTAAGAAACCATGCTGCGACAGATGAAGTAACCCATTATCTAAAAGATATTAAAGCAAACAATCCTCGATTACAGATTCCATAACTTTGCACAGAACACTGGTTAGACTGACCGGCCTATAATTGCAAGGCAAGCTCCGATCCCCCTTAAAAATTGAAAATTGCATAGCTCGTTTGTTTGCTTCTGCCAAGGCATACACTGTACAGCACACTGCTCCCTAGTAAATTCATCATTGTACTTTAGCATAAAAGGAAAATGAGCTATAGTTGTGCTGAATACAACTTGTCCAACAAAACCACAAAAAGGAATACTTATATTCCGAAAAGTTTACAGAAAGATATAAACAACAAAAGTGGGACAAAATAAATTTAAAGCATACTTCTAGAAGACATGTGGAGAATAACATATACGACAGCACTTTCCAAGGACTTGAAATTACAATGTAACCAATAAAGAATTGTTCAATTATGCTCCAACTATGGTGGGTTTGGTTAAATGGAATCTGGTGCAGGGGCGTGGCCAGGGCATTTATCATGGGGGTTGTTGTGCCGTATTTGCCGACTGAGAAGAAACAAATGCGACTGGAAGTGTTGATAAGAGATGCAGTTAGAGTTGAGAACCGTTAGTCTAGTGGTCCAGCAGGGGTGGCACGAGGATTTGCCCAAGGGGGGTAACGACCCGAAGCCTCGACAGCCCCGATGCAGTCGAGGGTTGGTGAGGGGAGATTTGAAGAAAACCTGTGTAGTATACCATGCCATTGCGGGGCTAGTATTGCATAAAATTTTGTACATACTAGAGAAAAATAGTTCCGGCGGATTTAAGGTTTTTCCCGAAATCTAAATTGTAAAATTGCAAAGCGCGCGACGCGTGCAAAATTCTTGGGTAAGCTTACACTAAAAAGAATCTGCACTTATTAGAAGCTTATATAGGTCAACCAGTGGGTTACACAGGATTTCTCTCGGGGGCATGCGATATGTTGTGTGATCGCTGGCCTGGGAAGGGGTGTAAGGGGAGGGGATGCCTCCTCCCCTTTGAAAATTTTTGAAAAATTAGGTGTCCCTACATGCAATCTGGTGCCACATATGCCACCGTTGGAAGTAAAATTTATGTTTAAACATTTACGTTTTTCAGGACCTGAAAAAAATTGGCATCCGTGAGGGGAGCATGGCCCAGTGGCCCCCTGTGTACGCCACTGAGGTCAATTGACCAAACAGTTGGGCCCTATTGGGCACAACTTACATCGTACTTCCCTCTTCGAGCCACTAAACAGACAGACTCAAGAGAACATTATTTTAGTTTAGCGAAATGACATGAGATTCCCGGCATTTACATAAAACGATAAATTCTACTTAAGTTACTTGAAAAGATGGAAATGGTTTGTTCTATATTTAGCTTTTGGTAACGAAACTGAGGGAGAGTGGGAAATGCATACCGAAAATTTGGGGGTTTATCGCAGAAATGACCCTTTTGAAAGCTAAAATAAGTAAACCGACCATGGGTGACGACAGAATTTTCCCGACATGGGGCTGGGCCATGCCAACGACCCCAAGTTCCGACAGCATGTCGAGAGGGTGTGAACGGGATACGAAGGAGCCTTACTATCCTATGCCATTGCAGAGTACCGCATATTTAGCATTATATCACTTAATATGTCAAGAGCCGAGTTACGTACTGATACTGTTCTTTTCAGTCTGGATCGTGAAATTGCAAAACATGTTATCATTAAGAACAAAAAGAAACACATAAAAATGTCATGGTTGTAGACTGTATCCGGGACAACATGCAATGTGTCGAAAACACCTGGATTACCTGATGAAATAGCCAAACTTTTCTCCGTGAGTCGCTCACCAACTGACCGTACCGCATGACACACACTAGAGAACAGCAACTAAGCTTCGAGATATGGGATGGAATTTACGACCTCTACATAACCTGTGTACCCTGCCTACATGTTACTTGTTAAGGTTAACAAGACTTTTGCTATCTAGCTATGTTCAATGGAACTACTAAAGAAACTGGAGTGGCATTACAGCGCGCCAAAATTTGGGGTTCTGATTTCAGAAATTGTCCTCATTCTTTCACTTCTTTCCTCTTTCTTTTCCTCGTGTTTCCTTCATTTTGCCAACTGGTGCAGAATTTACCGACTCAATGCCAGAAACCACATGAACGGCGAACTCCTTTAGTATACAGTGATAGTGAAAAGCTCTATGTAGCTTTCTTGCCGACAGAATATGTTTTAAGTTTCAAAAGCGTTGCTTACGGTCTTTGAAAATATTGTGATAAACGTTGTCTACAAATGCATTCCAATCTCCTGTCTTCCGTCTGCACCAGCCCCTTTCTCTTGCTCTGCTTTGTCCCTCCCTCCCCTGTTTTTTCTCTGTTCGCTTGGTTTTCTCTCTCCCTCTTCTTTCTCCTCTTTTTCCTTTTTTTGTCCTCTTTCTTCTTCCCTCTAACTTTCCTTCGTTTGCATTTCCCTCTTTCCTTCATTTTGCCGACTAGTGCAGGATTTTGCCGACCCCCCCCCACCCCCCGGCATCGGCCCTGCACTCTTACATATAAATTTGTCTAAAAATCGGTAATTAATAGTTCAAGGAATCCCTTTTTCCTTCCGAAAATTGTTCAGATTTAATTTGCTCACAAGTGCATTGAACCAATTTCAAGTAAAATACATTGCTAATTTGATGTATGTCCTAATAACCGGCAGTGTCGTCTTGAATTCACATATTTTTTTTTACGAATTTGACTTCCTCAAAATCCAAATATTTCCTAAAATCCATTTAAATTTCTCCAGATTTTCATTATTTCCAACAATTTCCTAATTTATCTGACAGAGCTATACCGAACGTGACACAAGTAACGGTCATGGCCTCGTTGTGCATGTACATCATAGAGTAGGATAATAGGAACTTATCCTACTCTACAATGTACATGCACATGTGATGGAAGTGGAAATACCATGTACATTCGCTGAGAAGTGCGCACCATTTTTCGTTGAAATTCGACTGGAAACAGTTTATATAGGACGCCACCCGTTCTGTATGAATTACAGATATCTCTAATTCGGAATTAAAGATATCTGTAATTCGAATTAAGGATATCTCTAATTCGAATTAAAGATCTCTTCAATTCGATTTACAGATATCTCTAATTCGAATTAGAGATATCTTCAATTCGAATTAAAGATATCTGTAATTAGAATAAGAGATATCTCTAATTCGGTTGAAAGATATCCATAGTTCTATTTGAAGATATCTCTAATTCGAATTAGAGATATCTGTAATTCAAATTAGAGATATCTTTTATTCGAACTAAAGATATCTGTAAATCGAATTGAATATATCTGTAATTCAAATAAATGATATCTGTATTTCGAATCAGAGATATCTCTTTTCGATTAAAGATATCCAAAATTCTATTTGAAGATCTCTTTAACTCGAATTGAAGATATTTCTAAATAGAATTACAGATATCTCTAATTCTATTTAAAGATATCTGAAATTCGAATTAGAAATATCTGTTTTTCAAATTGAAGATATCTTTAATTCGAACTAAAGAAATCTCTAATTCGAATTAAAGACATTTGCAATTCGAATAAGAGATATCTCTATTTCAATTTAAAGATATCCATAATTCTATTTGAAGATATCTTTACTTCAAATTGAAGATATCTCTAAACAGAATTACATCTATCTCTAATTCTATTTGAAGATATCTGTAATTCGAATTAGAGATATCTGTAATTCAAATTGAAGATATTTTTAATTCGAATTAGATATCTGTAAATCGAATTGAAGACATCTTTCATTCGAGTTAGAGATATTTGTATTTCGGATTAGAGATATCTTTAACTCGAATTAAAGATATCTCTTTTCGATTTAAAGATATCCATAATTCTATTTGAAGATATCTTTAATTCGAATTGAAGTTACTGCTTATTTGATTTAAAGATATCTTCAATTCGATTTACAGATATCTCTAATTCGAATTAAAGATATCTTCAATTCGAATTTAAGATATCTGTAATTAGAATAAGATATATTTCTAATTCGGTTGAAAGATATCCATAATTCTATTTGAAGATATCTTTAATTCGAATTGAACATATCGTTAAATAGAAATACAGATATCTCTTATTCTATTTGAAGATATCTTTAATTCGAATTGAAGATATCGTTAAATAGAAATACAGATATCTCTTATTCTATTTAAAGATATCTTTAATTCGAATTAGAGATATCTGTAATTCAAATTAAAGATATTTTTAATTCGAATTAGAGATATCTGTAATTCGAATTAGAGATATCTTTAATTCAAATTGAAGATATCTGTAAATCGAATTGAAGATATCTTTGATTCGAATAAATGATATCTTTATTTCGAATTAGAGATATCTGTAATTCTAATTGAAGATATCTTTAATTCGAACTAAAGATATCTTTAATTCAAATTACAGATATTCCTCTATTTCGAATTAAAGATATCTGCAATTTGATTTAGAGATATCTTTATTTCAATTTAAAGATATCCATAATTCTACTTGAAGATATCTTTAATTCGAATTGAAGATATCTCTAAATGGAATTTCAGATATCTCAAATTCTATTTGAAGATATCTTTAATTCGAATTAGAGACATCTGTTATTCAAATAGAAGATATCTTTACTTAGAATTAGAGATATCTGTTATTCAAATTGAAGATATCTTTAATTCGAATTAGAGATATCTGTAAATCGAATTAGAGATATCTTTAATTCTAGTTAGAGATATTTGTAATTCGAATTAGAGATATCTCTAATTGGTTTAAAGATATCTATGATTCTATTTGAAGATATCTTTAATTCGAATTGAAGATATCCCCAAATAGAGTTAAAGATATCTTTAATTCGAATTAGAGATGTCTTTAATTATTTTACAGGTATCTTAAAATCTAATACAGATATTTTTAATCATATTACAGATATCTTAAACTGAATTAGAGATATCTTTAAATAACGCATTTAAAGATATCTTAAAATCATTTAAAGATATCTCTAAATAATTGCAGATATCCTTAATTGAATTTTAGGTGTCTGCAATTAATTGCAGATATCTGCAAATAATTAAAGATATCTAAAATTTGGGAATAAAAACTAATATTGCTTGCCATACGTACGAAAGAATACTGAAAGAACAAGATGTTAAAATTAAAGAACAAAATGGTTGAGAACAACTTTAAGAGTCAGAACCACAGGGCTTTAAAAGTTCTGCATCCCACCAACCAAGATTTCCCAAACTGCTTTTTAGGAAGTAACAGATAGTCTCGATGCACACATTCAATGCTTTGAACGTTTTGCCAAAGCTGCAGGTCGGCCAGATACAGAAACTCCTGGAAACATACTCACGTTTTTCTCTGAATGATGGAAATGATTACAGCAAAGTGAAGACAGTAGTGCTGGTAAGATACAATCTTACGGCGAAGGGTTTCGGGAATATTGTATAAAATCTAAATTGGAGCGCAAGGAATTGTGTACTCAATTCGGGGAACAGTTGAGTGGGTACATAAATAGCTGGGTTGAATTCGCCGACATGAGAAAAACTTTCGACGACTTAGTTGATATCATAGTCCGGGATCAAATATTAACAGTATGTAATACACAATATTCATTGGAGACATTAATTGAAGGAATTGACTACTATGGCATATAGATGTAGTATTGTACATGGACGAACGGCGGATAGAAAATCTGACATCGGGGAGCTTAAAAATCAGTCAAATCTAAACTCGGGTAGTAACCAATCTAATTCCAATAATTCAAAAATCAGTTACTCGGCGAGTTCGCTAACTTGCTCTCTTTGTGAAAAAGGGGGACACAAGTCCCGATATTGTAGGCAAAGGAACCGGTAAACAGCCGAAACATATCAGGCTGCTGTCTTAGAGTTAGATAACCAGGGTGGGTCAGGTCAGGCTACTGAAACAAGCCAGTAGGAACCACAACACACTGCAAACACATGTAAAGGAATTTGTACGAAAGAATATGGAATCGTTACTTTCATTACCAAGTGCCATTAAATTGCTTTGCGGGCATGAAATACTAATGGTGTGTAGGCGTTGCAGCTACGGAAGCGACAAGAAGCCTGAGTGAGTAAACGTTTCGTAGATAGGAGATAGAGAGGTAAGCTTTGTGAGAGTGGGTGTAGCACGGTGGTAATAAGGAGCTCTCTGGTTGGATACGCGCATCTTACCGGTTATGTTTGCGAGTGTTTTTGCTGGATGGTACAGTAAGAGGCTTATCAGAAGCCTTAGTTTGCAATGATACCCACTCTACATTGGGAAAGTAAAGCATTGTATGATGTTGTATTGAAAAATGTCCAAGAGGTAAGGAATCCATGTGATTCCAACAAAGAATGGCAAAGCTCACGGGACTAAAAGAAAGAGACTTGTGCCATGCTAGAACAAAAAGAGAAACCAGTCCCTCCTGCGAAATTTGCAGAGACATTGGTCAAGATGGCGTGTCAAAATGAGATTTTAAAGGAGCACAGTGACAAAACCTTAAAGAATATCAGAAAGTGGTCTTATGAGGGTAAAGTAAAAGTTTCCCCAAAGGGGAATGAAATAAAGTCATTTTGTACTCACGTATGTAGAAAATGGCAGCATTTTCTGTCAGTTGGTAGAACCAAAAGAATGTACAGAGAAGTCATTTTACGTTAAGCACACGACTTACCCATGACGGGTTATATGAAAAGCAAAACAACTGTTGATCGAGTACTGACTTCATTTTATTGGCCTGGGTTTCACCGGGATGTAAACTGCTAGTGCATGCGATGAGAGGTTTGTCAAAAGACAGTACCCAAAAATCTTGTCCAGAAAGTCCATCTTGGCACCATACCCCTCATTGACACCCCTTTCCAGCGAATAGCAATTTACACTGTGAGCCCGCTCCAACCCATCACGGACCGTGGAAACAAGTACATTTGAACTATAGAGGACTACCCTACGCGGTATCCAGCAGCCGTCTCATTGAAACGGATAGATGCAGAGACGGTATCAGATATTGTGTGAGGTATACACTAGAGTTGGGATTCCTCCAAGGGTATTAACTGAATATACGAACACAGGTTACGTCATGGGTAAAGAAAGAAGTCGGGAGGTTGGTAGCAATTAACAAAATGCACACAACCCCCCCCCCCCTTTCACTCGATGTGCAACGGGCTTGTAGAGCACTTCAATGGTAGAATGTAACCCAGAACGTGTACATAACGGCCCCAAAACGGGGAGAGGTACCTCCTGGCGTTCTTTTTATTAGGGTACCGCGATGCTCAGCAAGACGCTTAAGATTTGCACCCTTTTTGCTTTTATTGGGAGGACCGTTTGGGGAATCATGCCCATATTACGGGAACTGAAACCCCTACTGTAGAAGTTGAGTCCACATACGAATTTGTTCTTGACGAACGAACCGATTGGAAGCCAAGTTTGATTTGGCACACGATTATTATTATTATTATTAAAAAATTTATAAAGCGCCACAACTATAAAAACATAATCTGTTGCGCTGTACAGTAAAAGAACTTTTAAGAGAAAAAGAAAGAGAAACAAACAAAAGTAAAAAAAGTAAAAAACTTAAACGTTAAAAGCTTGTCTAAAAAGGTATGTCTTAAGATTTGATTTAAAAATGCTGATACTAGAACACAGTCTAAGAAAATCTGGAAGCGAGTTCCAAAGTCGAGGACCAGCCACAGCAAAAGCTCGTTCACCGAAAGAGGTTGAAAACCGAGGGACAACCAAATGGATGGAGGAATCAGAGCGCAGCTGGTATTTCAAACCCTCCCTTTTTGATAGTAAACATGACAAATAATCAGGTGCCATACCATTAAGCGCTTTAAACACTAATAGGATTATCTTAAAACGAATTCTGTACGAAACCGGTAGCCAGTGGAGGTCATGCAGGTTCGGTGAAACATGACAAAACTTTGGGGTAAGAGTTACAAGTCTGGCTGCAGCGTTTTGAACCCTTTGTAATTTGTTAATAAGATTGTCAGGAAGCCCATACAATAAAGCGTTGCAATAGTCAAGATTGCAGGTCACAAAAGCATGTACTAAAGTCTTACATGCATCGTCGGAGAGCATCTTCCTAACTTGTCTAATCCTAAATAGCTGGGCAAAAGACTTACTGCAAATTTTACTAATATGAAAATCAAATTGAAAGTTCTTATCAAACCATATACCAAGATTACGGACTTCAGTTACAGCTTTAATAGATGAATTGCCAACCACAATGGAGTCAATAGAAATCTTGGACAGCATTCTTTGGGACCCAATTATTAAGAACTCTGTCTTACCATCATTTATCTTAAGCTTACTCTTAATTAACCAATTTCGAACATCAGAAATACAAAATTGCATGGCATTTATAGCTTCAGTTTCCGAGAGCTTATCACCAGGTTTAAAAGATAGGTACAACTGTGTGTCATCCGCATAAGTGTGGGCCTTAGGGAGGTGGGAGGACAGGATGTTAAAGAGCTTACTGGCATAGAGAACAAACAAGACTGGTCCTAGACAGGAACCTTGTGGGACTCCACATTTCAAGTTGAAATCTTTAGAAAATGAATCATTAACATTAATACGTTGTGAGCGGTTTAGGAGGTAAGAACGAAGCCAGGTAGCCGCTTCTCCACTAATGCCAAAGTCACTTGCTAAAATATCAAGGAGTATTGAATAATCAACAGTATCAAAGGCAGCACTTAAGTCAAGCATGACCAAGAGAGTGACCTGTTTCTTATCCATATTCTGCAAAATGTCAGATGAAACCTTAACAAGTGCAGTCTCAGTACTATGAAATGGTCGATATGCAGACTGGCACATAGGAAGTAAACCATTGATGCTAGTATGAGTCATTATTTGCTCTACAACTGCTTTCTCTGTAATCTTAGAGATAAATGACAGGTTACTTATAGGTCTATAATTAGCAAAAGATGTATCAAGGCCTGGTTTCTTCAGAACGGGGCGAATAATGGCACATTTCCAAGGGTCAGGGAACTCATGGGTAAGGAGAGAAAGATTAATTATCTTTGTGATGATTGGAGTCAGGACATCTGAACATTTCTTCAAGAGAAAAGTGGGGATGGGGTCAAGAGGACAGCAAGAATTTGAACTAGATATTATAAGTCTATCGACATCATTCACGGTTAAAGGCTCGAATTTTGAAAAAGATGAGATAAACAAGAATGCAACAAAGTACCGTATATACTATGACACTAAAGCTAGAGACAGACGACACAAAATGGAGACAAATTGTTAATTTTGCTGACTACTATCTCAAATAAATTGACAATGCAATTTTAAGGACCCTACTCTATTATTGTAAAGTCGGTAAGATTGACTACCGATGAGAAAGAAAAACTTTTCCATGCCAACAGTACAGTATGTGAGTCACTCCTGTCGCTTTCTACAAGACTCGAATCTGGTTGTCTGCTATTATACCCAGATAAATTTTGACTTTGGGAGATAGCACCAGACTGAGAGGGAGATCCACTAGTTTTACCTCTACTACCACATCCTTTATTTAGTTTTAATAGATTTTTATTTTGGGTCATGCTCACCTTGCCGAACTTGAGGGTCAGGGCATATTCATCAGCCATTTTTGCAAATTTATTCAAACTGTCAAACTTGTTTCATTCTCACCTTTTTTTTTAAATTGACAGTTATTCCCAAATCAACTTGATTCTCATTGGTCAATGTAGGCGAATGCAGCCCATGCTTTGCCCAGTGCATAGCAGGCAGCTTACAGTTTTGTGTGGACAGGGCCGTAGCGAGCGGAAGGTGTGGGGGTGTCACACCCACCGATATTTGGTCGCCGTCGGTAAATTTTCGATCTGTCGGCAAAAGGGGAGAGGGAAAGGAAAAGAAGAGGTCCAGAGGAGAGGAGGAAAAGAAGAGAGAAGAAGGGAAAGGAAAGAAAAAGGAAGAGAGTGAAAGGGAAGACGACGGAGAATGAAAAAAAAAGTGGAAGAGGGAACGGGAGCGCGTGGCCAGTCTGTTATCGGTTATTTCGATTTTTGGCTCTTCATATAATTTTCCCATTCAAGTTGAAGGCCCGTCGGCTAATTGAATATGCATGTGACGGCCGTACACGGTCGTATCCACGGCCGTCGGTGTAATTGGACTAGTGGCTGAGTCCGTCGGCAACTCGGGGAAAGGAAGGGAATTAAAGGATTCCGTACAGGCGCACTATTTCGGGTCATATGGCATTCTTGCAAAACCATTTTCTGCACTTTATTCCTCACTTTTATCATCACCGTGGGAAGCACCGGCCTACTATCCATAAAGACGGTATCCTTGGTATGTTTTCTAAACCCTGAACTTGACTTCAAACACATTTTGCAAACTCCTGAGGAAATAATGCGTGCCGCGAGTGTCTTCCCTTCACTTCAGTCTCAGGCTTTTAACTTCTGAACACCAAAATGAAACAGATACATAACACATCCTGGCGTTCAAAGTATATTTTGAACGCTTGTGTTAAGATTCTGAACACTTTTTCTCCCTTTTCCAACGCCGGAAGCTTATTTGAACACTTACCGCATTTGAACGCCTGATGCGTCTAGTGTCCAAATGCTGGAAGCACAGTGTTCCAATTTTGAATGACAGGTTCAGTTCCTGAAGTATAGAAGCCTGCTGTAAGCGCGCTGAGTAATTACGCTGTATAAAAGTGCGCGTGAAACGTTGCGTGATTATGACTTAAAGAATGAAATACCGCTTACGAATCCAAGATCCTAATTAAGGCCAAAGATGTGCGTTTTAAAGTGGAGGATATTTTCGACTTCTTTGCATTTTCTATCCGAATCGCTTTTGAAATTGCCATTAAAGTATGAAGAATTTTACATTGTCACTCGAATGATTGGTGCTGTTAAAATGATTGGCGGCGACAGGCAAGCTAGTGAAGTTACCACGGATGCTGCATAGGTGATTGATCTTAACCTAAATTTGGATTTAATCTCCCCAATGTACATAGCACTGGGGCAGCATTGAGATACGGTAGTATCTATGTTCACTCGGATTGGTCGTGTCCGTGCTTCAAAAGAAGAGCACGACACCCAATGTACGGTCAAAAACGGCCACGTACAAAACAACTGCCAAACTTTTGTAGACACCATTCTACATCAGGCTTCTGAAGAGTGAGAACCTACTAAACTGGATCCTTACGAAACAGTGCTGTAGAGCCTTGTAGTACCCTATAGTCCCAACTTTTCAATATTAAAGCTCCCTAAATAGACGGAAATTCCAGTTCGAAAAGTTATATTTCGGCAGCCAACTGGCACCTTGGTCACAGTGGAAAATGTACAAGGCAAAGCAAGACTACAAAATGACGCAAGTGAGTAAACACAGGCTAGACCCTACGAAAACTAAAAGGTGAAAAATACGAAAAAGCAAGAATTTCTTAGAATCAATTTCTTTTGAAACGAGTCCTACCGTTCTGAGAATAAGTCCCATCATCTACGTTAAGGCCCCTAGGAGCGAGCGTATCCAAGCGATAAATCCAGTAGTCCCTTTCAGAAAGTCGTTATAAGGCGAAGAGATCGGCAAGTCCACGCTTATTAGCCTCGCGCTGCAGGGTACACTGTTGAAAAACTTGATTAATCTGAAAGCTCAAACTGCTTTCACAAGCGCTAAGGTGGCTACACAATAACTGACAGTTGGTTTGAGAATGTTTTCCGGAACGATAGCCTTCTAGGGACGACTTGTGGTTATTCATGCGAAGCCTTAGGTTGTTGGTGCAGCCGGTATATTGACAGCCGCAGGATTCGCAGGAAATAACATAAATACACCAACGGGTCTTGCAAGACGCTCCAGCATTAACACAATTGAATCAATTTCTAGTCACCTTACTACTAACAAATGTGTTAGTGATAAAACAAGAACACAAGTTACAAAGTTTGTCTCCACAAGGGGACGGGGAGGGCGTTAAGAGATTCGCGAGCTGAAGCAGGCCTTGAGCCGCTTAAGCGGGCGCGGACCAGACGAGATTTAAGGTTTGGTGGCTGGCGAAAGGACAAAAATAGGTTGCAAGTTAAGCTTTTGGGCTGTAGGGGAGCGCAAAAGAAGTAGCTTAAACTTGCGCAAAATCGCACCAATGTCTGGTAAACCAGAGTGATACGTAAGAACTAGAGGAATTTTACGAGTATCAACGGGAAAATGGCGAGTCTCCCGACGAGGAGGCGGACGAAGGGCTTTGCTGATATGAGCCATGACTTTACGTTTGCTAAAACCAGGCGCAGATTCAGGGGGCCTGGGCCCCCCCCCCCCCCCTCGCCACGAAAAAAAAAACGAAAGGAGAAAAAAGGAAGAAAAAGAAAAAAAAGGAAAGGAAAGGAGAAAGAAAAAATTAAGAGCAAAAAATGAATAAAAGTGTCTAAGAACGTATTCAAAGTATATATTTCTGTAGGGGTTGGGTGGAGCTATGGCTGGATTATCCCTTTAGATATCTTTCAAAGTGGCTAGTGACGAAAGGAGAGCTATAATGTTCGAAAACAGGTGAATAGATGAGTAATGATCCCTGACTAAAGATCTAAATAAGTAAACATCATGACATATACATTAGGGCCTGGCTAGCTGCACTGAAATTTAGTAACAATTTTGTGTTAAAGAGTGAATTTTTTTGTAATCTAGAGGGATTAAGAGGAAAAGTTTTCGCCATACAGACCTTAGAGAATGAATACAGAAGACAGGCTGTCAGGTGACCGAATATTGTGCACAGTGGCACCAGCTGTTGCAGGCAAAGTAGAGGAGTGCATCCTCTATTCGATTTTGTTACTGTCTGAAAAGTTTAAAAATGAACTCAAAAGGCTTTCAAGCAACAGACAGTGGCGTCGGCACAGTGGGCAATGGGTGACTTGTGTCCCCCTCCCACATCGATTCTTGAAAATTTTTAAAATGGTCCCAAAAGTCGTTTAAGCTACAGATTTCTGTGGAGGGTGTTGGGTGAGATGTATTTTTGATGACTGGTTTATTTGTTCTAAACATTTTCTTTCACAAAACTGTTCTCAAACTAAGTTTTGGAAATTCTCGACAAATCCAAATTTTGGCACGTTCCGCTCGCGTCAAGCCTTGTGTCAGAGTTGTCCTTATTATCAATAGCTTTCGGTAACTGCTCACGGGAGAACAAAGGAGAAAAAGTGCTTTTTAAGAATTCTCTGTCAGAAGATTCGTTTCTGAATAGCATAGGTTGGTGGGAGTGACAGTGTCCGATGCAGGTTTTGAATGCAGGTTTTGTCATGAACTAATATTTGTTCAAAATTTCGGCGCGCAGGGTAGGGTCTACACCCGATTTCATATACCACTGACAAAGCTATGACGCAAGAAATTATTCCAATGCAAACATTTTTCTAAAAAGTACATCTCCTTCTCCGTAGGGCTCTCATCATTATAGGATCTTTGACTAATCTAGTCTAGCACATGACTTGAAAGATTGAAAGTACGTTATTGCCGTTGCTTATTTTCCAAACATTTTACCGCGACGTTCAATAACGACGAAAATCTTTTTCTGAAACGAATTTGCCGGTCCACCATCCCTCTTGCTATACCTAAAAAGAAGGTGATATATGTATCATATCTCCTCCCATATGGACGTCGGGTAGTGAGAATCCCGTTGGTCCCTCTTTTGTACACTGTAACTAATTCAGAGCTCCCTGGAGGCTTTATACTGTTCAAATCGCATCTGAGGGCATTCAGTTCTAGAAAAATTCCCTTAGACCCCTCCCCCATGCCGACGATCACAAAACGTATCGCCTCCCCGTGACGCAAATTCGGGCTGCCACCACTGCTTCTTCCACCAGGACGGCGATTCACAAATGTGAAAAAGTCCCCCCCCCCCCCCAACACACACACATACACTTTTGGAGATGGAAAATTTAAGGAGAAAATGATGGATGGAAAACTTAAGGAGGTTTGAAGACAATATGTTAACCGTCTCTTACTCCCCTTTTTCACCCGAACAAAATTTAGAATTCACTAAATTGTGGACATTTTTTAAACATACAATCACTTTAGAATGACCCAAAGATACAACCATTTTGCATATAGGCCCCCTAAAATGAACAAAAATATCTCGAAGGGGAGGGAAACCCCTTCCTGGGATTGCACTCTCATGTACTAACAAAAAAAGGCTCTCCCACTCTTGTATATAGCGTATACAAAATCCCACTGCCTAAAAAGGCACGGTTTAGCAGTTATCTGAGGTTCCCCTCAATCACGTGCACCAACTCCCGCTGGCACCATCGGTCATAGATTTCTAAAGGGTATACCCCTCAGAAATCCATAAAGAAGGTGATATATCATCTCTCCTCCCATATGGATGTAAGGTTGTGAGAGTCCTGTTGGTCCCGCTTTTCAGTGTACAATTAATGCAGAGCTCCCTGGAGGCTGTATACCGAAAATTTTAGGCGCGCTTGGCGCGCAATTGTTTTTCGCTTACGGAGAGAGGTACGTTTTTATTGAGTGATGGATTTGTTTTTATCTCTTGTTACCAAAAATCATTTGAAATCTTTCACGATTTTTGCAATGTCTTCTCAATATTTCTTGATTTTTGCTTGATCTGCGCACTTTTAGCTTTGAATTGCTCCCTTTACTATCAATAAGGTCCCGAACGTATTCGCATTACTCTTGGTGGGGTTCTACTATAAGCCAATTATTCGTGTGCATAAACGTGATTTCAGGGTCAGCATTGTAAGGATGTAAAACAACTGATATTCATTTTTTCACCCTCCTCTTCTAATGAGAACTGAAAACTTAGTATCGAACCCACCTTCTAATTGATAGACACATATAAAGGGAATTGACGCCGTTAGTCATCGCAATGGTTTTAAATGTAAATTCAAATCTTCGACGCGCTTCGCGGGCAATTGTTTCATCTGACGTCCTATACCCGAATACCGTATAAGGAAAATAAAATACTCGTTATGACAAAAATAATTTCAAGTTACCTACACTGGCTCATAATGTTGGCGTGTAAGTTTTGAGATAACTTAGATTCTCCGGAACTCTGCAGATACATACAGTAACTTATACATTGAGCCATGCACATCAAATTCCATGCAACATGAAAAGGTATAAAATCTCACTGACATAAGAACTGGAGCCGATTTCTGTGTTCTTAAAATGCAATATTGCGAGAGCTTCCGGTGGTTTCGCCCCCTGGACCCCCACCGGGGCTCCGCCCCTGGACCCCGCCAGGGGCCCTAACGCGGGCCCCTGGACCCCACGCGTAGGAACTCGCGCTTCGCGCTCGTGGTGCACCTTCGGTGCACCTGAGATTTTCCATCTTGGGCCCAACCCCCCCCCCCCTCGAAATTCCTGGATCTGCGCCTGGCTAAAACCCCGACGGCTTAACACACGACAAAGTTCCCTGCAACGCTCTCTAGCTCTCAATGAATCACTGCAAACATTAGGCAAAAAATTGCCTTTGCTGGAATCAGTCATAGCTACCACAGTTTTTAGGGGAAAACTGCGGTTCCCAATTAAAGTACCCGACCACTGGTTCATTACTTCAATTAGCTGCTCCAATGAGCAGCAGCATTGTTAAAAGCTTTGATGGCTATTCTGGTACAACAGTAGCCCAGCACTGTGGGATTTACATTGCAACAAACAACAAATCCTGCCCTGTAATTAGTACTGGCAAAAAGGGATCAAATTACTTATGGTCATTGAAAGTTAGGTCACCTTTCATTTCAATCTGAGATAAACTGCCATCAGGTGTCAACCTTTAGGGCTATTGACAAATGCTTGAATAAGCACCTAATTGGTATTGATAACAACCCTTGACAAGTTTTGGCATAGGAAGATTTTGCGAAATGAATGCGCTTAATGCGTAAAGCCTGACTAAAAGCAATCGAACGTTTAATGTGATGGGGGTGACAACTACTGTTGTGGAGGTACTGATGTGTATCAGTATTCTTCACAAAAAGATCAGTAGAGATAGAGAAGTCAGGATTCTTAGTTATAGTAACGTCCAAAAATCTACACTAACAGAAGAACTAGTATGAGTGAACCTAAGGAAGGTACATTCAGCATTTAAAAGATCAATAAAGTGATTAAGATAATTAAGTGATTTAGATACTCCAACCCATGGTCCTAAAGAAGGAAATAATCATCAATAAACCGGAAAGCAATGGAAGGCTTAAAAGCACACTTGTCAAAAAAATTCCTTTTAAAAATATGCATAAAAATGGTTGGCATATGATGCCGCAAACTTTGTGCCTACAGCTGTACCGGACACTTGTCTGAAAAGTTTATTATCAAATTCTAAAACATTATTTCCTAAAACTAATTTGGCTAGGGAGCAAATTCCATCAACTTTGCGAAAAGGTCAACCATGCTCAGAAAGAAATTCACGAAGGGCCTCAAGGCTATGAATATGGGGGGGGGGGGGGGGGTTGGAAGGGTACAAAGCAACTACATCGATGGTAACTTGTAAAGTGTTTGGGCCGACCGAACCATATGCACGAAGCTTGTCCAGAAAATCGTACGAATCCCTAATATAAGTAGGGATGACTGGCAATAACGGCTTAAGAAAATGATCAACCAGTTCGGAAGCTCCTTCGGTTGCCGTACCACAACACGAAACAACCGGGCGACCAGGTACTCCGGACTTGTGGATCTTAGGTAGTAAATAAAAGCGAGCTGGTTTCAAGTCCGTAGGGGAAGCAAAGTTTAAGCCGGTTCTTTTGCGCTCCCCTATAGCCCAAAAGCTTAACTTGCAACCTATTCTGTCCTTTCGCCTGATGTAAAAAGGGCCAATTTGAACAGGTCCTCTCTCTTCAGAAGCCTGGTGTAGAAGCCTGATTCTACATCAGGGTTCTGGAGAGTGAGGACCTGTTCAAATTGGCCCTTACGAAACAGTTCTGTGAAGCTGTCTTGTAGTAACCCAGTTACAGCCTTTCAATATTTTAGCTCCCTTTACAGGTTGAGCACTTATATATATATATATATATATATATATATATATATATATATATATATATATATATATATATATAAATATATATATATATATATATATATATATATATATATATATATATATATATATCTATATATATATATTTCTCTAATTCGGCACTTAGGGGGAAAGTTGTTGTTGAAAAGTCGACCTTAAGGGGAAAAAAATTTTCGGGTGAAATATAAGTTTCGCCTTAACGTTTCCACACACTTTTTCTATAGGAATACGTAAACTTACAAGGGCGCCCTCTTAGATTTACAAACTAGATGCCATTACTTCAAAGTTGTCAAATTTACGGACACCTAGCTCTTAACACGAACGGATGGCTGGCCATTGAAATAACGTTAATTTATATGTTTAGACGTTAGGGCGAATTTATTTCTTATGTATTTTATTATCTTTTTTTCGCCCTATGTACAAGCAGATATAAGAATTTCCCCTTAAGGTGGGAATTAGCGTTATATATATATATATATATATATATATATATATATATATATATATATATATATATATATATATATATATATATATATATATATATATATATATATATATATATATATATATATATATATATATATATATATACATATATATACATATATATACATATATATATATATATATATATATATATATATATTTTTCTAATTCGGCACTTAGGGGGAAAGTTGTTGAAAAGTCGACCTTAAGGGGAAAAAAAAATTCGGGTGAAATATAAGTTTCGCCTTAACGTTTCCACACACTTTTTCTATAGGAATACGTAAACTTACAAGGGCGCCCTCTTAGATTTACAAACTAGATGCCATTACTTCAAAGTTGTCAAATTTACGGACACCTAGCTGTTAACACGAACGGATGGCTGCCCATTGAAATAACGTCAATTATATTTTTAGACGTTAGGGCGAATTTATTTCTTATGTATTTTATTATCTTTTTTTCGCCCTATGTACAAGCAGATATAACAATTTCCCCTTAAGGTGGGAATTAGCGTTATATATATATATATATATATATATATAAATATATATATATATATATATATATATATATATATATATATATATATATATATATATATATATATATATGGCGATCGTCAGGCAAGTGACTTTAACAAACTCCTTGTACAGCTCAACACTACAAAAGCTATCTCTTTCTTAAAGCACGGTTCGGTGGTTTTCCTTTGTATGTGCTACCGTGTCGACACGTGGAGAAGAGCTCTGTCCTTTTGTTAAGGTTGTTCTTGCTAGAACGGATTATTTCTAATTTCTCTTCGATGCAGAGGTTGCAGAGGCCTGAGTGGCGTTTGAACGTGTTTGATTTTCTTAGAATCTCCCATCTGATCGAGTAGTCTCTGTTTTTTTTTTTTTGCCTTTAGCCCCCAGATATGTTTGGAGAGCCCCGTATCGTTTTTGTAGCGGCTGTGTCTAAATGATTTGGTATGGTTGTTATACCTAGATTTGAATTGGCTGCTTGCAAGGCCTATATACGATACGTTAGTATTGTCTGATGTGACTGTGGCCTTGTAAATGACGTCACTGTCAAGGCAATTCCCTCGTAAGGGACAACTGCTTGGCTGTCTGCAATTGCACGTTTTTTGCTGGGGTTCCTGATGGGCTCTTTTTAAGACGTCTGAGTTGTGTGATTTGATGATTTGTTGCATATTTCTCATGCAGCTGTAACTAACTTTAACTGTGTTTTTGTTGAAAATTTCGTGCAGCTTGTTGCTCTTTGGGAAATGTTTGCTTATAAGCTTTAGAAAGTTTGCCCCAATATTCGTCTTAACGTTTTTGCTGAATAGGGGGTTGTACCATATTAATTAATATAATAATTTTTCTTGACCTACTTATGAAGTAGGTAGGTAAAAATGAAGTAGTAAATAGTGCTAAAAGTTTGTGAAAAATTCCACGACATTTTGGGTTTAAACCCTTCATCAGGTGGCAAAAATGCAACTGATCGTTGACACGGCCAAACGTACAATTTAAAAATACACAATAAAATTGGGCACGGTAAACCTCGGCTAGGAAAACAGACAGTGTTAAGTGGTTACCACAAGTCAAAACAATGCAGGAATTGCTGCGTTATAACAGTTCAAGTCTAACGTTCAGACCATGTGGGGACAGGGTTCCAAGTTTCATGATTAGGCGGTTTTCGGCAGCTAGGCGGTCATGATCGGAACCTCGACACGAGATGGCCGCCGAAACAATCAAGTCACGGATCGAGCATGTTGACGGGGGATTGAAGTGTGTGGCTACCGGGAACCCTGGGAGGTTCTTAGACTGGAATGAACGGAAAACGTCCTCCGATGAAGTGTTGTCGGTTTCATCGGAATCTCCAAAATGTAAGTGATGTTCTCTCGATACACCGGGATCAAACCCATACTTTATAAAAGGTACATTGACGATATTGTTGGGGTCGCAGTGGGTCCTCGAAACGATTTGGAAAAGTTCATTAACTTTGCTGAAACGTTCTGCCCGTTTTTGAAATTCACTCACTGTATTTCCAACTCCTCAGTAGTGTTTTAGACACGGAACTATCCATCTCCGACCGTAAAATCAAGTCCAATCTCCACTTTAAGCCCACTGACTCTCACAACTACCTCATGTACCCTTCCAACCACCCCAGATCTTGTACCAATTCCATTCCTTTCTCACAACTTTTACGGGCCAGACGGATTTGTTCCGACGACCAGGATTTCGCTAAAGTTTCCAAGCAGATTATTTCTTTCTTTGAACAACGCCAGTATCCACAAAGAGTGCTCTCAAGTGCCCTGAAACGCATACAAGGAATTGATAGAGCCTCTGCCCTTGCCCCCAAAACTGACCATACACCCACCAGACGTATCCCGTTGGTCCTATCCTTTCACCCATCTGTAACTTCCATTGTACGTGCCATTTACAGGAATGTAGAGACCCTCCGTCATGACCCATCCACCCGTGACCATTTCCCTGAACCCCCCATCACAGCATTCAGAATTGAAAAGAACATATCTAAGCACTTGGTCCGTGCCTCTCAACCTCAAGCAGTAGCGCCTAACACCCCGGGAACTTTTCCTTGCAACCGTGGGAGATGCAATACTTGCCCGGTGGTCAGTTATGACAAAAACCTTTCCATTGTAGGTCCCAACAACAACCGGTTTAACGTTCATCAGCATTTTACCTGTACTTCAGCCAATGTTGTTTACATTCTCGTATGTAAACGCTGTAATATACTGTACGTGGGAGAAACAAAACGTCGTCTTGCTGACCGAGTCACCGAGCACCTGAGGTCAATCAAACAGAACCTCCCAGGGTTCCCGGTAGCCACACACTTCAATCCCCCGTCAACATGCTCGATCCGTGACTTGATTGTTTCGGCGGCCATCTCGTGTCGAGGTTCCGATCATGACCGCCTAGCTGCCGAAAACCGCCTAATCATGAAACTTGGAACCCTGTCCCCACATGGTCTGAACGTTAGACTTGAACTGTTATAACGCAGCAATTCCTGCATTGTTTTGACTTGTGGTAACCACTTAACACTGTCTGTTTTCCTAGCCGAGGTTTACCGTGCCCAATTTTATTGTGTATTTTTTAAATTGTACGTTTGGCCGTGTCAACGATCAGTTGCATTTTTGCCACCTGATGAAGGGTTTAAACCCGAAACGTCGTGGAATTTTTCACAAACTGTTAGCACTATTTACTACTTCTTTTTTACCTATATATATATATATATATATATATATATATATATACACGGTAAAAGAAGTATCACACCATAACACAGAATATAAAAGAAAAACAAGTTAGGTGTAGTACTGGCTCTATATTTCGGCAGCAAGCTGCCTTCGTCAGGAACGTACTAATAAAATGGTAGGACAGACACAAGAGCACAGACTCAATACACGTGGAAGGAATGTACAACGCAAGAATAAAAAGTGAAAACAAAGCTAGACACAGAATAGAAAGGAATGTAAACCATCCAAGGCTAAAAGGCTGAAAGGCTATAGGCCTAGCATAGGCAGACAAAAAAGAGAGAACCACAAGCAAGCAAACTGGAAAACCAAACCCATCAAGTTGACAAAAAAAAAAATTACAGCATCCTACACCTTTTATTTTGACTAAAAAAACCATCATCTTGGTTTAACCCATCCGGAGCAATGGTACCCAGATTCCAAATCCATTTTCTCTCCTTTCTATTTAGTAGTTGCTGAAATTGTTGTTGCCTACTAGAATTAGCAACATGCAAAGTATCGACAATCTGCACATGGAAATAATCCAAATTATGATGAAGTAAGTGATCATATAAGAGTTTATTATCCATTTTATTAAGTTTACCAGCCGTATAAAGGCGGAAATCAGTTTTATGGCCATTCATACGGGATCTAAAGTTATTACTTTGACCTACATATTGCACATTGCATATTGGACATTGAATAACGTAAACAATCCATTCTGAATCACAATACGTATCACGGTTTTAGCATTTAAAAGTCTTATTATAAGCAGTACTAGTAATTGAATCAGAACAAATAAGAGAAGCACAAAGCTTACAACGTTTTTTTCCACAAATTCGGGGTGAATTAGAAGCCCGGTTGTGACTACCGGAGGGTTGAAGCAGCTTCGCCCGACACAGGATTCTGCCCATATTAGAAGACTGGCTAAAACTAATCGTAGGCAATTTAGGGACAGCGGTTTTCATAATGTCAGACTGGTGCAATAACGGCATATACCTTTTTCATATACCTCTAATGTCAGGCAGGCAGGCTAGGATGATACTTCACATTAAAATACACAGGGCAAGTGGAATTTCTTTCACGCATAGGCGTAGGATTGGTAAAATTAGTAATTGCCCGTTCGATCTGGGAATTAACCTTTTTTTTTTTTATTATAACCCCGTTTAACCAAGCTGTCCGTAAGCTCACTGCACCGTACTCTAGTCGTTTCTAGACTGGAGCATATCCTAAGTATACGAAGGGCTTGGCTATAGGGTATGCTACGTTTCGTATGGTTTGGGTGACAACTGGTAGCCAGTAAGTATTGATGATTATCAGTCGCCTTGACATAAAGATCGGTAGTAATGATACCCCTACTGTCCACAGTGATGGAGACATCCAGAAAAATAACGCAATCATGAGCATAATCCCATGTAAATTGGATACTTGGATTGAGGGAATTAATATAAGACAAAAATTCTTTAAGCTTGGCTTCACCATGAGTCCAGATAACAAAAATATCGTCGATATATCGAAGCCAAACATAAGGTTGGTTACAAGTACCAGACAGTAAAGCACGTTAAAATACCGACATAAAGATGTTAGCATATGCCGGGGCCATCTTAGTTCCTATTGCTGTTCCAGACATTTGCAAAATATACTCTGAATTAAATTCAAAAGTGTTCTTTTTAAGTACCAGATCGGTCATACTAAGGATGCCACTAACCACCTTGGTCGGTACACTGTTAAAAATGCCTGTAAAATTACAGTAAAAAAAACAAAGAAATACATGTGAATCCCCGCTGCAGCTGCAGCAGGGATTCACATGTATTTCTTTGTTTTTTACTGTAATTTTACAGGCGTCTTTTTAACAGTATAGGCCCCCTGGAACCTTCTTCAGCAATGACTAATTTCAATATAATTCATTTTGTTGAATCTGTATTCTTGTTTGTCATCTATGAGACTGGTCTCTTCTTTCTTCTTGTCTGTACTTTTCACTGGAATACACGTGGATCTAACTTTTATTATATATATATATATATGTATGTATGTACGTATATATATATATATATATATATATATATATATATATATATATATATATATATATATATATATATATATATATATATATATATATATATATATATATATATATATATATAACATAAACATAGATCTAGCCTTGCTACTTAAAGTTTCACGCACTACGGCGATCCTCAGGCAAGTGAGCTCCTAAAACTAGAAAAGCTCCCTTTTGGTCAAGATCACCGCTTTCTCCTGTCACGGTTCGATAGTCCTCTATGCCTACATTTAGACACCAGTTCGCTTCTTTTGTTAAGAAGGCTTTCTTTACGTGCGTGAGCAGTGATGATTTCTAGTTTTTCCTCCAGGCATAAATTGATCTGCACTGCACTATATATATATATATATATATATATATATATATATATATATATATATAACGCTAATTCCCACTGTACGGGGAAATCGATATATCGCGGTTTCGTGAGGGCGAAAGAAAAACAATAAAATACATTAAAAATATTTCCCCTTTTTGAAACTAGATATATTACAACGCTTTTTCAATGGCCAACCATCCGCAAGTGTTAACAGATACGGGTACGTAACTTGGTCAACACTGAAGTAATTGCATGTAAATCATGTGGTGAAACGGACGTTACCATCCGTTTACGTATTCCTATATAAAAAGCGTGTGATTTCGCAAAGTCGACCTTGTTTTTTCCCCTTTTAGACGATTTCCCTTTTTAGGCACATTTTTTCATACAATATTTCCCCTTAATCCCAAAATATCAAATATATATATATATATATATATATATATATATATATATATATATATATATATATATATATATATATATATATATATATATATATATATATATATATATATATATATATATATATAAAGCATATATATATAAAGCATATATATATATATATATATATATATATATATATATATATATATATATATATATATAATATATATATATATATATATATACATATAATGGAAAGGTAGCGCACTTCACGGCCTTTCGGTACCAACTCTGTGTTCCAATCAATTGAGTCGTATGATGAATAATCTGGACCAAAAATGTCTTCAAAAAAGAATCATTTCTTAGCGACAGTCTCGTTCCCACCACATCACGTTCAGTCGAAGGTGACGGTGACCTCACATTACGTAGAGGGATTTCACCCCTTCAAAAACTGGTTCTTCCATTGGATAGTCCGGCCCCCTTCACATGACGTATTTACGATCGAAAGTTCAAAACGATAAACCAACGACAGGGACTCACACAGCAACTATAACACGTAAACGCACATGAATCTCAACGGTGCGGGGAGAGAGTTACAACTTACGTGATATGAAACCATGGCTACCAGTACAAACCATTTTGATTTTCTTTTCATTTGTCACACATTTCTTCCTCTTTTTGTATTCCGAAAGAATTCCTTGTTTTCACATCTGAAGATGTTAATATTAATATTTGCTCTTACTTTCTACATATCCTTGAGCAAAAATCAGATTTAATCCATTTTACTGTACAATGGCACATTTAAGGAACTTTCTAACCTAGTGGCCTACATGAATGAAGCACATGAACATTTTAAGTTCACAAAGGAAGCTTCTAACACGGAAGTAACGTATCTCGATCTTAAAATGTTTAAAGGCGAACGTTTCCGTGTAAGTGGTCTCCTTGACACTAACGTCTATACAAAGCCCACGGAAACCTAAAAAACCTAAAATCTAAATCAATATTTAGATCGAAATTCAGCGCACCCCTAGCCACTTTCAAAGGCTTTATTATTACGATCGCCTGTGCAATAACGAGAGCGACTTTCTGGAGAAACAAATCTTCTTCACAGAGAAACTGTTTATGAGAAACTACTCACTACAGGAAATCAACGGCGCCACCACGGCGTGGATTACGCTGAACGAAAAACCCTCCTTACTGAGAAAACTAAAGCACAACTGCCACCACTGGTTTATAAACTTACCTATACCCCGCATATAAAAACAATGCATATTAAACGGGCCTTAACAAAAAATTCTCACCATATTACTCAAACCCAGCAATTACGAAAGTTTTTTCCCCAAAAACCAATCATAGCCTATAAAAGGTCAAAAAATCTAAAAGATTTCCTTGTCAAACCAAGGTTTACGAGTTCTGGGGAAAACGCAGGACTAGTTTCAGTTCAGTTTCCTTGATGCTCTGTTAGAGGCAATTGAGAATATTCAAACCCATGCGACGAACGACGGCTTGCTACAGAAGAAGCTGCGTCATATTTGTATATGAGCTAGACAGCAGAAACCGGTCTAGCTTGGTCATAATTGAACCAACTTTCAAAAATATTCACACACGGCAAATTTAAAAAGCCAATAAATCTTTCGCATTAAATCACGTAGGATGATTTCGGGCCTTTCCTGAAAAATGTGCGAGGTTAAGCGACAGAGCATAACGTCAGATAGTGCACCGCCTACCATTATCATTGAAAAAAATCACAGTTCTTCTAATGTGGACACAATTTTAACCAAAAGAGAACCATTTTGGATGGCGCAACTATGCACTACGCAACCACATGGTCTTAACAAAAGAAAAGAATTTAACTCCTGTAAAAGAGTCAGCTACTTCAGTTAATTACTTTTCCTCCTTTCTGTTCATCTTTGCCGTACTTCAATTTGTTTCTCCCCTTTTAGGTTTTATTCCGTTTTGATCTTGGTCCACATTCCCTTTGTTCTTATCCCTTTTGTTTCTTCCTTTTATTTTTTACGCTTTACTGGTTTTTCTTCGGAGATTGGTAGTAGGCTGGTACTCTTTTGTATCGTTTTAACGTGTCTTACCATCTTACTTGCCGGGTGCTTTTTCATTTTGACCTTTTACCTTTTAATTCTGATGTACTGGAGCATTTATAATGCCTTTTAGCATGTTTCGTTTTACTTGGCTGAAGAAGGTTGAATAAAGAACCGAAAGCTCCCAAGCACGGTGCTCTTGTAGTCATCATTAGCGTGTAGTTGACTGCCACCGAACATTTTCTATTCTTTATATATATATATATATATATATATATATATATATATATATATATATATATATAATATATATATATATATATATATATATATATATAGAATGTGAGAATGAATGCAATAAAGAGCATAACTGGTTGATTAAAGGAGTACGGATCTGTAATTTTATTTCGAAATTTTCGGTCCACCTGGAACCTTCTTCAACGAAATCTTACAACGAAGTGAGTAACTTAATCAAGAAAATAACAAGCAACGGACAATACGCTGGAAGTTAGATAAACAAACATAATAGGATTAAAGTGTTAAATGAAAGGAGTATTGATTAAGAAAACCGAGGTCTTTGTTAAGTCCAGTGAGATGTGATTGAAGCTTCATTACCCAAATTAGTTCCGTACGTTTACGGTTTTCTGTGCAAACAAAGTTGCTAGCTATGAGGGTTACTCTTAAATTATCAAGGGCATGACCGGGGAGATTGAAGTGTTCTGCTACTGGGAATCTGATAGCATTGTCTCGAATAGACTTTTTGTGGTTATTAAACCTGAGACGGAAGGAAGTCCCGGTTTCTCCAACACAGAGTCCGTGTTTACACAGATTACAACGAAAAATGTAAACAACATTACAAGAATCGCAATTAAGGTTGGGGGGTTATAACAGAAATTTATATATATATATATATATATATATACATACATACATACATACATACATACATACATACATACATACATACATACATACATACATACATACATACATACATATACATAACAGAGCGGTCTAAACATGTCTGTGGGCTAAAGGCAAAAAACAGAGACTACTCAATTTGATGGGAGATACTAATAAAATCAAACACTTTCAAACACCACTGAGGCCTCTTCAACCTGTGCATCGAAGAGAAATAAGAAATCACCCGTTCCAGCCAAAACAACCTTAACAAAAGGACAAACCTCGTCTCCACGTGTCGACACGGTAACACATACAAAGGAAAACCACCGAACCGTGCTTTAAGAAAGAGATGGCTTTTGTAGTGTTGAACTGTACAAGGAGTTTGTTAGTCATTTGCCTGATGATCGCCATGCAGAGTGCTTGAAACTCAGAGTATCAAGAAGCTGTAATAACATTTTGTGTACTATAAACATATTTTTGTTGTTTCAGTAGTAACAGTAATAGTGCATATACAATTAAATGTACTTTATATCCAGTTTGCACTTGTCGGGTTCCATACTTAGCAGTAGTCAAATGTACCCTATTTTCCACTAAGTTTATACAACTGAACATGTAAAGGGTTAACAACCAAAAATATGGAAAAATGGACATCAATACGTCCTCCGTTTTACAACAATATGTCCATCACAACAATCACAAAGGGTCAGGACAAAGGTAAATGTCATCGGTTGAGCACTGAACTAAGACAGAAAGTGTGTATGGGTACCTGTGTCAAAACAAGATTAATTTGTTTCAAAGTTGTCATTATTTCTTCAATATATTCCTTGGATAAGTGACCACTGCTATTAACTTCCATGACCATTTCCGTTTGTTCTATTGGTACGAGAAACTCTTCCATGGGTGTAAATTCATCACTGTCCTCGTCAGTGTCTGTCTCTCTCTATTTGATCTGGTTCTGAATATTCGATGAGAAATCCTACATTGATTTTTTTCCCTCTTTCTGCGTCATTACTACGGCTACTCAAAAAGTGAGCTTTAATAAACTTGTTTGTTGATTCTGTCACAAAAAGTGCCATACAATGGCAAATTGCTCTAAACTGGCAAAAAAATGAAGGCAGGAGCAGATTCAAATGTCTTAGCCATTTTTGAAAAGCCTCCTAGAGGAGATGTGGCTTTACGGCCTTCGACTGACGAAATTAAGGAAAAGCACCGGTAACTTCCATTTGTATCTGAGGGATTCATCTCCGTAATTGGGGATTAGGCTCAGCCACCCGTTGAAATTAAAATATTGCGTGATACTGGCTCAACTCAGTCGTTGCTCTAAGATAGAATTTTCAGTTGGATGAGTGTGATCTGTAGTAGGTATGTCCTGACAAGGCCTCCGTAGTATCACAGACTGCATTAAATCCTATGTTGACTGGAGCTTACTGGTCAGCTGATTTCAGTTTGCCCTTGTTTCCTTCGACGCTCAGCAAGAAAGTTTTGCATTAACAGCCCTCAGTTTTATTTAAGAATTATCACATCATCAGCACTCGCTTATTTAAACGTCCACAGTGTGGACACTTCTGGAATCTCATTGAACGTTATCACTACTGTATTTTACACTTTGGATGTGCAAGAACTTGTATTTTCATTCATCGTAGCTTTTCATCACCTAATTCCCAGCTCATGAGTTCTAGATAGGCTCATATACAAATAGCACGCAAGTGTGTTATTAGCATAGGGTCCACTGTGTTAGTTTGCTTATTTTATGTTTCTAGAGCCTGTGGCCGGCTACGGCGCGATAAAGTACCTGTGCATTGCTGTTTCTCCTTCAATTAACCTTGAGCGAAATTAGCAGTACTGGACATGACCTGTTGGTATTTTAGCCTTATTTTATCTGTGGAGACCTTATGACTTGCTTTGGATTAACATTTTCGTCTGGAGGATACCACAAGTGCTCCTACTTGTACTTGCATCGCTTTTTTATTTGTGGACAGCGCCACCCTTTCGAGGAAAGCTCTGCTGAATTATTTAGTGTTTACATAATTTTCGCAACCGTGTAGGTTTTCAATTGGCGAATAACCGCAGTTAATCATCGATAGCAATTAACCGTCCGTATCGACGAATAACCGCTGCGGTGAACATTTATTACTAACAGCAGTTTGGCGAGTTAACGCCACTGTATAAAAGCACTACAAGTACAACTTGTTTCCAAGGCACATCAACAGAAGACTTTGGGTTAGTTGACTCATTCTTACTTATCCTTAGTATTAGTAAATCTTAATATCTAGATTTACTAAAGATCTTATTTCTGTCCCTCTTCACAAATTAATTTCAAGTCAGATCTATGTCGTTTCTGGGTCGGCCATAGTAGGTTTTAGGCCTACTCTACCAGTTAAAGGGGTATCTTTATTGTTAGTTAATGACCTAACTTATTAAAAGGTTACAGCCAATGCAATTGTGACAAATGAATCCTGAAGTTTAATAATACAGAGCAGTTAGAAAAAGAATTTCCAAATTTATTCCCTGCCTGTGCTGTTACAAGAGCTAAGTCAAAAAAGTCAAAATTTCCATCCTTCCTCAAAAAATGAGATTTCAGTTTCTAAACAAAGAACAGTACTCCCAATAGAGAAGTCAAAATCTAAACGAAACAAGTTCCGTTTTCAAAATGGATTTTCTACCTCTATCTGGACAGCTCTTTTTGCATAACTTCTTGCAAAACCTCTGACAAAATTCAAGCCAAATACAACATTCTCATATGCTATTCCATGGGAAATAGACTGACTCCTTGTCGCACGTGCGACAAGTGGTCGGGGATTATTTGCAAAAATGGCATTCTCTCAGACATGGACAGACTCCTTGTTGCATGTGTGCGAGAAGTAGTCAGAACGTACGGACTGACTGCTTACCTCACGTGCGACAAATAGTCGAGGGTTATTTGTAAAAGTGGCCCTCTCTCTGGTGTTCTCGGCATGAATCCCAAAGGAAACAGACATATTTCATGAAAATGATGACTAAACATGAAATTAAAAAATCCGCTTTGAGATTGGAACTTGTTAAGGGATTTTAGTGTAATTGAAGAGTCTTGGTATGGCCTTGGTGAGTCATTTATGACTAATCTTGAAGATAGTCAGGATTATGAAACTTCTAAACCTACGCAAATTTGTGTGGGTGAATAATAGAAAAAATCTGTCAAAAAATTCTAAAATAAGAGGTCAGGTTTCAATTGAATAAAAGAATGATGAAGAACTTTAGTCATAACTGGCTGAGAAAAAGTCAGAGGATGTCCCAGTGCTTTTTTATGTCAAGAATGGCATTTTGATGTGTAAAAAGAGATCACCCGATGCAACCTAATGATAAAGACTGAAAAGTTTATCATCAAACTGTGGTGCCTAAGGTCGATAGAAATGAGGTTTGAAGCATTGATCATAAAAGCCATTAGCTGGGCACTTAAGGGTGTACCATTTACCATTTACCATTGTATACTGAATCACTTTTATTGGCCTAAACTTAAAAGTGATGTGGACAAATTTTGTAAAATCAGAATATTCCGGCTGCACAGTTAAAACCAATCCAAGCTTTTGAAAAACCTTTTAGTAGAGTCGTTATTGACAATGTAGGTCCCATGCTTAAGAGTTAGGCAGGACTTACAATATTACAAGCATTGATCAAGTTTTTTCAAATTATTGGGGTTAACTAAAGATGACCCTATCTCATGCCAACAGTATTTCAACCATTAGAGAATTCGCTCTCCTGAAAGTTGGACAGACTTATTCTGTCCTTGAAATCCTTCTTAGCTTGTTAATTAACTGACAAAAAACCACTTTCTTGCAGATTACATGATCCAGTGACCGCCTATACTTGTAAGGAAATCTACACTTCCAGTCTTCCGTTGGGCTGCGAAGACATGGTAGAAATCTTAAATACATTTTGTTGTTTGCGGTTTTCTATTGTTAAAAAGTCCGCCAAGTCGTGACGCTATCGCCTAAGTGATGACGTCCACTTTCAAGGGGCAGATTTTTCTAATGACAGATCTTGTATGAATTAGGTACAGGGCACAGTAACTCAAGTGCCTACCGTCCTGAAAACAAGAGAGCTTTGCAAAGATTTCATCAAACTTTGAAAACTATGATGAAAACATATTGTAGTGATAATGAAAGAGACTGGGATGAAGTTGTTCCATTCTTATTGTTTGCTGCTAGGAGTCTGAAGTTTATACAAGAGTCACTTGGGTTCAGTCCATTCGAACTTGCGTTTGTGCACACAATTCGCGGACCACTGAGGTCACTGAAAGAGAAGTAGCTAATGAATTAAGGCGATGACATTAATCTCCTTGGTCATGTGTCAAAGTTCAAAGGTCGACTTCACCGAGACTGTGAACTTGCTAAAAAATCTAACCCAGTTTAAAGAGAGAATGAAGGCATGGTGTGACAACAGCTCTGTAGAAAGAAAATTTAAACCCGGTAAGAAAGTGCTAGTGTTTTTGCCTGCCACTGGTCAGCCACTTCAAGCTCGCTTATATCATTGACAGAAAGGTCAGTGAAGAGATTATGTAATTTTACCTCCTGGTAAGCGTAAGAAGAAGAGGGTAAGAGAGTATGTCATATCGAAATGGTCAAAAACTATTATGGAAGAGATGATGTTTTCACTCATAATGATGAGGCTATAAATGAAATAAATGTCAGTGTTGATGTGACACTTGATCAACATTATTCTTTATGTACTGATAATGAAATCATGGATGATGGTGGTGGTGGTGGTGGTGGTAATGGTGGTGATGGTGGTGATGGTGATGGTGATGATGATGGTGACGACGATGACGATGACGATGACGATGAGGATGATGATGACGATGACCATGACGATGATGATGATGTTGATGATGATGACGACCACGTCCCTAAGATGTGCATTAAACTGCAGAATTCTGATGTTTTGAAGAACCTTGAAAAGAAATGTCAGCTGAATGAAAAAGAGAAAGCAGAAATGACATCACTAATCAATGATTATAAAGGCTTTTTTTTCAGGTAGTCCTAGGAGGACCATTTGGATTGAGTATGACATTGATTTGAGGTATGCTGCGCAAATTAAGTAGTACCTTTATCAAGTAAAAAAGCCACATTTTCACGAAGAAGTCACGTAGCTGCTGTATCAAATGTATCAAGCGTAGGAATGATAACCTTATCCCTGACACATTGTCTAGAATTTGCTTTCTGTTGTTGAAATTTATGTTGTTTTGAAATTTTTGTAGCTCTATACCAGTTGCATTATGATGTCAAGCTTTCAAAGTTGTTTAAACCATGTGTCAGTAGAAACTGTCACGCACTCCAAAGTATGCAGGTATGTTGTATCATTGATACTATACCTTCACTGGTAGCGACTCAACAAGTATATCGTAGTTGTGATTATAATGTTGAAAATATTAAGCAATTAAAACTTTTATTCTAGACGTCCAAAACATTCTTAAGAGGGGTGTTATGGGCACTAACTAGGACAATAAGAAGGCCACGACGGTAGGAGAGGTTTGAACGCTGATCCTGAAAACCAGTTTAGCGATTGGTTACAATTGGAATGTTCCGCACTTTCCACAATTGGCTAGACTATATACAAGGAATACTGCTTCATGGCACAATGTGATGAATGCTTAGACGAATGCTCGAGTCTTCTATATCATTTTTCAAATCGAATGTTCATGTCGGAAGCGCTCAGCATATAAGAATTCTTCCAAAGCTGCAAAACGAGAAACACACTAGCTGAGAGATAACCTACTGGGGAGCTCGAGCTAAAAGTAAATCGATTGAGCGGCAGGTCGCCTGAACGCTTTGTCTTACCTGTTACAGAAGTCTATGTACCCTATGTCTCGCTCTTTTCTGTAGCCGACTATTGAACTGTATGGACCAGCTAGTCTAGCCTATAGTCGTTATCGCTTCGGGGTACCACGACCACCAGCCTAGCCTCCACTATCATTGAATAGCTGATATCACCGTTGTCTTCGGAGAGGCCAAGACCATCCTGGGACGGGTGCCTCTGCCGAGCAAAGCCTAGATATAAGTATACGGATTAAGTATTCTAAATATAAGCCTAGGTGAAAATTTTAGTAAATTTTGTAGAAATTAAGGATAAGGGCGTTAAATAATAATCCGTTTGGAATCTTAATCTCATTTTCCTGCATCTTTTTGCTGTTTCGGTCCTGTGCATTGCACCTAGTCGTGACACATGCCCTACAAAAACAAATCAGACGAGGTTTTGGTAACGCCATCAAGGACTGTAATTATGTCAATAGATCAGGGTGCCTTGGAGCATGTGGAAGGAATCCCAGTAATAATGTAATGAGTCAAGTAACGCGTGACATGCTTCTGCAGCCCCTTAATAGATTGGGAGAACGAAAGTACTTCAGCAACCTTATTGGATGAAAGCATACAGTTTTCAGTCCGCAGTTACTGATAATTTAATAGTTATATTGTTTGCGTAGAGGCTTCTTTGCTTATACATGTTGGACTTTGAAGTTGGACTATAAAGTTTGTGATTAGATACGGAAGATCTTTATAAGTTCATGTCAACAATTTGACCAGACTTTGAACCCTATGTCTTTTTGCTCACAGTATTGCTTAATTAATGTGTGCGTTATTAGAAAAATGCATTTGCGTGTGCATTCGTAACGACATCGTGTGCCACTTTTGATACACATGTTTCCTCGGAAGAAATGTGAGTACAGTGCCAATTTTAATAGGGCAATGGGTAATGAAGATGTTGAAGTACAATTTATCCGGATTGTAAATTAAATGAGAAAAAACTTCCAAAGATCGTAACTGTGACAGTCATAGAAATTGTGGTTATTCAGAGATGTGAAACGTATTTAATTATTAAGCTATTAGCTCACACTCATCGTTTGTAACTTATGGACGCTGATCCATTCGAAGGGTGTTCACCAAGGTGGAACAGTTACTTCAAGTTTGCGAAATAAAGATTTGAATAAACTTAACTTCCTGATGAAGACTTGAAGCCTTTTATTGGCATTAAAGCAATAGTTCTCAATCATCAAAGCCTGTGTTTAGCCGTCTTTAATCAGCAACCTTGAATAATCCTCTCAAAATACACTACAAAACAGGTAAATAAATTGATTTTAACCATCTTTCATATCAGACGTGTAGCAAAGGTTGCACGAGGAGGAGACTCATTTTAAAACTAATTCCAAACCGCTGTGGACAAAAGCTCAAATGTTCTGTGAGGGATTAGGGTTCTTCACCAAAAGAAAAAAACGTGAGAATCAATGACTGACTTATGGAATTTCCTGTCATCGAACGATCAAGATAAGTAAACACAAAAAAATTTGTGCAGACGCTTGAATTACTGTGCATTGGACTACCTGGATCTTCTAAAAAATTTCGAAATATAAAGACCAGCAATGACCTTGCATTACCCTAAATAGATTAACACAGTGTTTGGGGTGATCATCAGGCTGATTTTAGTATGTTTTCCATTTCATGTAGTTCCCTGACATTTGGGGATTGCTTAAAATACACATGTTTGATAGTGCAACTTAAGTTTTGGAAGGATGGAAGGTTAACGGGAGGATGAATGAAAGAACGACGTATATATGGACAATAGCTCGGAGCTTGCTTCATGTACACGTGCTTTTAGCATGCTATTTACTCCGCACGCATGGGTAGTGATTACCCTAGTCAGAGAAACCCTAACATGAGGGTCATTCTTCCCCTGACGTCATTAAGCAAGTTTTGTCGAAACTGGTTTACAATAAAAGAGCTTAGTCGAAGCAAGCACTGTTGCGTGATTTGTTATATTCAAAAGTTGCATGTGCCTACCGTACATGCGTTATCTTCTGTACTTTTTCAAAATTCTCTCTGGTTGGATGCCGAAGGGCGAAAAGCAAAAGCTTGCGCTATCTTCTGTGTAATGCTGAGGAAGTACTACTACAAACCTTTCAGTGCAGTCAGTGTACTACACAGCCAGGGTATTTACAGTGCTCTTCACTTCAACGATTAAAGAGTTAACTTTTTCGCCCTAGGCAGTGGCAATCCTTCCTTTCATGTTTCCTTCTAGCCCCTCCTGTAATTGAAACAAACCAAAAAATCCTGCCTATCACACCACTGAGACTAAACTACAGTATAGCCTTAAGTGCACCGGGGTACTGAGTTCAATGCTAAAAGCCAAATCCACGCACCAATGTGTGTGAGCTGCCTGCTATTCATTAGGCAAACCATGGACTTCACCAGTCATCACTGGCCAATGAGAGTCACCCTGTTGTTTGAATTAATGTCAATCAAAGAACATCAACCAATCGTTAATAGAGATATTAGAAAAACGTCCTTAATATGTTTGGTGTAATAAAGACACCTCTTTACTGCCGTTAACTGACAGAAAAAACCGAGGAACAGATATTTCTCTACAGCTTTTTTTATGTCACTTTGAAATGCACGCTTAGTTTAGATACTTGACAAGCACATCAGTGACATACGGCATTTCACGAACCCTTGTCCTAGCTTTAATTCAGGATATCTTCTTTCTATCTAAAATTCTTACCGCAAAACAGTAAAGAAAAATGCAGTAATTACCGAAATGGCACTTGGACCTCACAGGATACTTACCTGGCGCAGGAGAATCCGTGATCACGACTGCGGAGCTCCTAGGGTGGGACCTGTTCTATTCAGCCAGTTTAGAATGGGACCACTGTCGGGTGGTGTCAGTTAAGTCAAAGTTTGTCCCTTAGGGACGTTGTTACTCCTTCAGGGAGCAGAACTCCTTCAGGAGTATTGTTTTGTTTTCGCCCCTGGGTCTTCGACAAAGAGTAACGGGACTTTTGGAGAAAAAACACTTGGACCGCATGGCAATGAATTCGTCCTCAATTTTCATGGAAGAAATCAAACTACGAGAGACGGCTTTCACTTGCTGTACTGGCATGAGGAACCTCTTGTCCCAGGGAAAATCATACATCGCGCTTCTCTCCTTTCCAGTGTTTTCCTCTTCCACCGTTCTATAATTAAACTTCTCTCTTTTCCTCCCACCTCTCTACGACGTCTCTTCCTGTCTTTCTCCCTTTTCTTCCTTTCTTACTTTTTTCCGAACTGCTGAAAGGAAGACTTTCCCGACAGGGTATGTAACAATTGTTTAGGATGCATATTACCTCAGTTATGTTTCTTTTGCTTACGTATACTCTGCATTGCTTTCTGGGAGATATTTAATTGTGGAAACATACCTTCGAAACGAGGACGACATCATTATAGTTCATGCACCGTTTCCTTACCCCATTTCCTCTCTCCCATTCACCTGGCTTTCACCAGAAATGAAGTTACAGTAGTATATATCATACCTGGTACAATTTTCACAGCATGTACAGTAGATGTATGTCAATTATATACCAAGTGTGGTATGAATCCTGGTATACATAGCTGCTAAATCATGCTAGGTGACTTTTCAAAATTCTTAAAAAGCTATCTCATAAAATTTTGTAAACTATTTGTAAACAAAGTATAGAGAATAACTTGATCACAAAACTTCAGCTGTAGCCTCATGTGTTTGGAACTTGATAGAAATTAAATTTGGCTTGTTTTGAATTCCTCTGCAATGGCACATTCAGTGTAACATTGACCGTTGTTTAGGCAACCTGCCAACTTGAAGAAGCATCCTTCACAAAAGCTTTATTGAGTGATGGCACCAAAGTGCTTCACAATTATCAGCATTCTAATTGGTTCCTGGCTGCATGCTGGTCAGTTTGAGCATGGTGAACATATCAATAGACCCTTTTCCAAATAACAAATACAAAGGATTGTGTAATAACTCTTTTGCACGCATCGTTTTTGTCAATGGCATTTTACTGTGGTCAAAAACGGTGCACACCAAAACTGTATCCCACAATCCTTTGTGATTGCTATTTGGAAAAGGGTCTATTGTCAGTACTGCAAAATATTCAGTACAGTATTTCCACCAAGATCAGGCTGTATTTCCAAAATAGGAACACAGTCAAGAAATGCACACTGTCTGATGTAGTATCACAGTAGATGTACTACACAGTAGTATGCAACTTTAAACCCATACTATACTACTGCTATGTTTCAAGCGGGAACAAAACTCCACAATTTACTCCACACTTTAGGAACTGTAGAAGTTCTCTACACCTCCAACTGCCATTTTTGTCTGCTCCACAGCCTTATACACTTAACTGAAAACAGCTCACTTTAACAGTGCAACCCCTATAGCCTACTCTACCCTCACAGTAACTGCATTTGGATATCCGCAATATACAAAGATCACCTTTCAAAATTCCTGTCTTGATGCAACTGGTCAATCACAAAAGACCTAGAGTAATGAATCAAATGGTATTACCATATATGCCACCACAATACAGTCTTCTGGTGAAGTGTTCCAGTCTTTCTGCAACCATGCCACGACTAGTCGCAGCAAAACAGACTTCTGGTGAAGTGATTCAGTCTTGCTGCGACCATGCCACGACTAGTCGCAGCAAAACAGTCTTCTGGTGAAGTGATTCAAATTTGCTGCGACCATGCCGCCACTAGTAGCAGCAAAACAGTCTTCTGGTAAAGTGATTCAGTATTGCTGCAGCCATACCGCGACTAGTTGCAGCAAAACAGTCTTCTGGTGAAGTGATTCAATTTTTTCTGCAACCATGCCGCGACTAGTCGCAGGAAAGAGACCCCTGGTGACGTGAAACCTCTCTCTGCAGTGAAGATGAGGTGAATTAGCTGCAAAAGCGAAGAAAAGTCTTGCTGCGAAAGGATTCCTTCGCGAGTATTCGCGGTGAAGTCGTGTTGCAGTCGCAGCGAACAAATCTGTTTGGTAAGGGTAATCCAAATATAAACAGGGCCAAAGGCTTCATGTTCTATTAGAAAGAGTCATGATATGTGAATTAGACTTTGACAAGTGTTAATTACTAAATTGCCTTTAAAACACATCTTTGTCAGTGCACTCCGTTGGCACCCTTAGCAACGTAGTACCTGCCCTCTTATTAATTTGAGACAGCTTACTCAATGATATTATCCTTCGTAAGCCTCAAACAACCCCTACCATCATTGATCTAGTCCCACACAGTCATTAAACCGACCGTTTGGGTCAGAAAATGATAAAAAAAAAATGATCACGTTGTGATATCTGTGGTCTAATCAGTGCAAAATGATAAAATGCATTAAAGATAAGACAAATCGCCCCTGGACGGACATCAAAGACCACGAAACGGACTTTGATCATACCATTTCAGTCCCCTAATAGTTTGATTTATTTACCTTGTAGCGTTCTAGGGAGAGTATTTTGCCCCGGATACTAGCCCTGAGGATTGTATTGCCACAGTTAAAAAATCTCTTAAAAGTTTTCAGTGGTACGGTCACTGAGGGGAGGATGGCATGGGGGCACGTGCCCCCGAATTGATTTCCGATTTTTTTTAAATAAACCCAAAAGTTGTCAAAGCGATAGATGTCTATAAGGGTAGGGTCAGGTGTGTTTTTGACTGTTGTAGCATCTACTTTTATCATATTCGAACACAAATCGTTCGAAAACTATTAAAATTTTCCGCGTGCCCCGCGTGCGTTCAGTCTAATTGCTCAAGTACTTATTGTCAATACTGTCTCAAGCATATTCACATTGTTCATCGGCGGGAGGTTTACAGTAAGATTGATTGTTCATGGCATTTTGGAGGAGCATACCCTTGTAACAATGGAAAGAAGTGGATTTTTTTTGGGGGGGGGGGGGTTCCCTTTCTTTTGGGATGACATTTTTTTATGAAAATTCAAAGCTTTAACTGGTGACCAAGCAGCAGAATCCCCTTGGAATTAGCACACACATATTAAAGGGAAGGGAAAATGTCTCGATGCAGAGTCTGCCTGCGCCATTTCACATGGATATGTTTTTTGATGCAGAATGTTGGCACTCTTGGTGCGCGTTCTTCCTAGTTTCCACTCTTTATTGTATGACCACCATTAAGGAAATAATTCGCTGACATATTCTAGCCAAACCACTTTTACGAAAATAAGAGGTACATCTCCAAAAACTGTATGGACTAAGAACTACGAGGGGATCGCAGAGCAATCTTTCATCATGAGAAGCCAAAAGTAAAATTTGTAGTGTGAAGGGGACAGTTTGGAAGTATTTGTAATTGTCCCCTTTTTTATAACATTTTTACAAGGGAGATTATAAATTGGACACCTTTTCAAACCGCTTAATATTTATGTTGTGACGTATACAGCCAGTCCTACACACGTGACGTCATTCTAGTACATGTTTTGCAGGTGAAGAAATCATAACCTGGAACTGTACGTTACCAAAGTGTAGGAAAACACCTAAGCAGACAAGTGCAGAGGATCCGAAGACTGTTACCGCCATGTGCCGGTATAAATCAGATAACCTTTACTGCGGTTAGTCCCAACATGGAACTATTACGCAACCTTCTTCGTTTGTCTAGTCGGAATTGTTTGCTTGATCAGAACTCAGTCATTTTAAATTCTTGCTATATTACAAAGAACACGAATCCAAAATCTGTGGATTGTTAGTTGAACGTAAACCACACCTTTGGTGATCGGTTTCCTCAAACCTTGAGGAAATGTGGAGGCTTAGTAACTAGGTTTATATTAGTTGTCAAATGCTCTCAGTATCCTCCGTCCACATCCAAGAGATGGCAAAGGGAGCAAATCTTACTCACTTTGAGTTAGGGGAGGACTGTGAAATGCTGGTGTAAGATACGCTTGGGTTTGCGCATGTAGGTATACGTTGAAATATACCATAAAATTTTTGAGAGGGGTTAGTCTTCTAATGCGTTTTTGGCGCGGACTTTACCTGGGGGTTTTCGATTAAAACGTTGTCCCTGCCGTGAATTTGACTTGGAATGAGTGGGTGTTCGTGTTTTTATTAAGAACAAATTATATTTTGGATTCAACGTTACGACGGTCGACGACGGTCGGCGGCGGCCGGTCCAACGTCTGGATTAGGTCCAGCAAGCCTTACCGGGCCAGGCTTTCCTTCTCCAGTCCACTCTTTAGGAAAGGATCCGTTAAGGGAAACTTCCGTCGGCACGTAACATACATCTCCGGAATCACAAATCGTGACGGTCACAGATATTAAACTTTCTCTACAACGCACTTTCATTCACAGGGTGCATTTAAGGCCCCAAGGTCACACCGTTGAATGAGGGCCCGCACTTCCCCGTGAAAGAGTTGCTTTGTGAAAATATTGTGTGTCTCACGATTGGTACGGCTAGGTACAATAAACAGAACCGAAGCAGTAAAAGATGTGGAAGAATGAGATTAAGATTCCAAGCTAATTTTTATTGAATCCCCTTTTCCTAAATTTCTACAAAATATGCTTAATTTTCACTTAGGTCTATATTTATAATACTAAATCTCTTATCTCTAGTCTCTCTTATCTCTAGTCTGAATGTAGTATTCGTAGTATGTTTTGTCGTTGTAAGCTTAGACCTTGGTCGAGGCGGTAGGGTGTAATTGTAGTACTGGCAGGCACGACGTTGGTGGCTGGATTCAAGCTTTTACACAGTTCAAGGTTGGTAAGGCGAGCAGGTGTTAGGATGCAGGAACAGTTTGCTACGAGCACGGTATTTTAGGATTTCTGGGATGGAGGCCTACATTGTGAACGATAACGTCTGTGGCTAGCTATAGACTGCTTGTTAATTTCTAGTTCTCTGTCAGTATATACATTGAATAATAACGTCACTCTTGCTTGTTGTCACCTATTCTCTCTCTCTGGGTCTCTCTCTCTCTCTGTCTAGGAGAACTAGGGGAACTAGAAAAGAGAGTGGAAAGAGGAACGGTGAGAAAGGGGGAAAAGGAAAAAACTTGAAGAAAAGTGAAGAAAAAACAAAGCAAAAGAAACACAAAAGAAAAGAAACAGAAAGGAAAAGACAGAAAGTAATGTTAAGAATATGGATAAGATTGTTGTTGTTGTGGTATATAATCTTGTGATAGTTATGATCGACGTATTTGTATGGGCTGTGATTCGCGGATTCAGGGTCTTTGTGACTGACCACGGGTACTACCCGACTCCACAAATTTATATAAGTCGCCCAGTTGTGATACCATGCAAGTGTACACAGGATGATAGAACTCAAAATGATAATGTAACATGTGTTCATTGCAATTGCTCAAAGCCCTCACTTGACGTAGGCCCATACGTTTGTACCTTACGTATGCACTTTTTTTGGAAAAAGTCCTACACGAAGAGTATTGAAGCCCTGCCGGCAGGCCCCCACACTGTAGGTGAAGTATAGTGTGCAAGTCATGTTCTCCCAGTATCAACACGTACCTGAGGGTAAATGAATCATTAAACATGATAATACACATACGTTGGAAATAGACTAGGTTCGCAGCTCCTTTCACCCAGACAATTACAAGGGCACCGATACCGTGGTGTTAACACGGCATAAGAATGTGACATCATACAGCGCCTCCCACGCTGTTTATGACCTGATAGCCCACAGGCAGTTGCGTATCGTATATCCCGCACGGTATCCTATACTATAAGGTCGCTGTTGTAATATGACGTCCCATTATCGGCAGATGGTGACTTTAATTACCTTTACAAAATAAAAAAAAATTAAAACATATTTGCTAGTTCACGTCACCTTGGTTATTACTATATATCGAGCTTTCTCTCACGGTTCACTCCCCAGGGAACTCTGATCTTCTAAATTGTCATTGTTTATAATGTACTACTGTTGTCTAATAATTACCGCAGAGCGTAAAGGTCTTCTTCGGAAGGAGCTAGCAGGGGTATTCCTCGTTAAGAGCCCGGAAATGGGCCCCTGGTTTCCTGTGTCTTACAGCGAGGGCTCCTCGTGGAGCCGAAAAACATAATAATACTTCGTTTCGTATCCGGACGCTTTCTGCCATACACGGTCTTTTTAATTTAATCTGTAAATTTCTAACAAGAGGTTAGGGTCTATGAAGTGCCATTCTCAGCAATTTGGGGGAAATTTTGTTTCAAAGTTTCTCCCTAAACTATGCAGCAAGGTGGTGGGGCTTTGCTAAGTTTCGTGATGGTTTCTTTTTGGCAAATTTTTCCAATGTTTTTCTTCCTTTGCCTCTAAAAAGGAGGGGATTTGTCATTAGGGAGAGCAAACATTTTTCGCACTCTTCCATCGGAGTTTCACATTTTAATTCGACGGGGCTAGCACATTTAGGCGTACGACATTCTGTGAATGTGGTCCCCCATCAAGAATGTTTGGTCCTCTTGTCTGCCGGTGATAGGTGTCTTCAAACGGAAGATGGACGTGTTTTTATTGATTTTTTTATTAAAATCTCTCTTAAACTTCCAACATTTTCTCGCGCTCCCGATGTTTAACCCTCAGTGGTTTTGAGCTTCTTTAGTACAGTCTCAAATGTATTTACATTGGTCAACTGTAAAGATTTTACAACAACTCTAATACAAAACTCCGGCACGCAACCGCCACGGTTAACACTTCATGCCTGATGACCATTAGGACGATAATGCAAGAAATAAATGACGAAAGATTTTCTTTCCGAAAAATGTGGGTACAGTTCTAACCTAAGGCTGGCGTTAAGAGGGGGCTCTGTTGCAACAGTATATCATGAGGAACATATGTAGCCTAATATATTTATCAGTATGTTCAAGAGTTCACGACACGGCCAAAATAACTCTTGTGTATTGCAAGATTGAATACAGTGTTCTATAAATATAATCTCACACACAGTTAAAACCGGTACCATTCGTCATAATTGAAATTTGTAGAAAAACGTTCAAAACCCAATTTCGAAAAATGCCGCAACAGGTCACGTGACGTTTATGACGCAATTGGAGGCACAAACACTGCGCTGTTAAGATCGAGCATCTAGATGTGGAACTAATGTAACGCTTGGTAATGTTATCATATCTTAGCAACTTCATGAAAAGGATTACATCACAATACCCGCCCAACATAGAGAGCGCAAAGCGTGGACCATGTTGGGGGCTTCGAAGCATATCATTGGCCAATATGTTCGCGTGCATATGCGCCCGTGTTTTAGCTTCCCTGCATAGAATAAACAGCTTTGTTTTTGTGCAAAAAGGACGCGGTTTGGGCGCGCTGTACAGAACAGCTTTGAACATGTATGGACAGTCCATAACAAGTGCGCATTTACTCAGTGAGCTGTTAAGTACCGTTGCTTTTGTGAATGGTAAGCAGTCACCCCGCAACGCCGCATAGTTCACAATAAGGTCACTGGTCACGCGCGCTGCTGTAGTATCGTAGCACAGGTGTTTGCAATGATTTACCCGCTAACACGCGTTAGCATGCACATGATTCGATGTGTAGAACGATGGGTGAGCTGCCTGGTACAGTGTTACTAACCGTGCCTCCAATGACGTCACGATCTTGAGAGGCGCTCACATACGCTTTTTCGCCTTCGGATTTCAGATGGGCTGAGTCTGGCCTGTAATTGGGAATTCACAAGGTCGTATTACTGCGTTTACAGATGTAGTTTAGTCGGGAAAACATTCGCTTCATTTCAAGCTGTACCCAAGCTGTACTGAGAAACGTACTTCGGCCGTGTCATACCCACTTTAATCTTTACATAAGCTTATTCCAAGGCTATAAACTGCTTATTAATTTGACAAGGAATAAGAATAATAGAAAAAGGTAATTATTGTTCTGGCTGTCCCTTACACCCATACTTCTCTTATGTTTGCTTCTCATTCAAAAGTAGTAACAGCTCAATTTTATGAAGTACTTGGTGTGCTCCCCGTTGGTGTCATTTAGATTTCAGTTAAAACTACTCTCATGCTAGTGTCCTAATTGTATTACCACGAAGCGTGTAACGAGAATTTCTAGGCAATCAGTTCAAAAGCTTTGCCAAAGAAAGCACCATTTTTCATCTAAACCACCTTACATAAACACAAATATCTCAAGGTGAGGAGTTTTTGCCTCGTCTTAGGAAACTTCCCTCACACCCAACTAAGAATAAGAATAATTAACAAAAATAAAAGAATTCGAATTTTTGCTAAAGGACTACAATTTTGCATCCTAGCCATCTCAAATTAACATTAACCAACGAAAAAAGGGTGTGGGACCCTCCTCTTAGATTCCTCCCCAGGATGTCATCTCAGTACGAGTTTAAGAAGGCAGGATTCCGGGGGAGGTAAACTGCCGCATGTAAGAACAGACTTTCTGCAGTGCTCCGAAACATCAGCCCCTGACGGTGCAACCCATGTAGTCAGTTGAAAAATTTGCCAAAGATAGCATTTGCATTTACGCCACCTTATATGAACAAGAGTTTTTGGAAGGGGAGGGGGATATTCTACTCTCCTCAAGCGCGCCAGCTTTACGTGTCTAACTATCCTAGGTGTAGTACTGTATAAAACTCAAGACTCTGGCGCAGACCCTGACCTTATATGAAACAATGATATGACAACTTTATTCTTTGTATTGGTTTTCTGAACAACATATTTTTGCCATGGATAATTTACTAAGCATGGGCCATTCCTAATCAGGTATCTGCCTGAGTTTATTTTACTGCCTTACACCACTTACATCCTGTAATACTACGCTTTACAAAGTCAATTAAAGGGTTCCTTTATCATTCCCTCTCTAAAAACATATATTTCAACAAATTACGAATGTTCAGACGCACATTGCAAGTCCAGGAAAGTGCCATTTCCTGAAATTTTGGATACGTTGTGGACAAACAAAAATATCGTGGCACGATACGCGCCAACCGTTGGTAGCCCCCAGCTTAGATATTGCCTCATTTTAATTCTTCAATCCCGCCCCCCTAAAAATCTTTCTAAGCCTTTGGTAGTGATAAATTTTTGCCAAATGGAGGACATACTAATTTCCTTATCTTAAGCTTTTCATCCAAACGCAAGCGTAATCGTAGCTATGTTATTGTTCGTTGAGTAATAAGAAGTATGATTAAATGAAGGGTTTCAGCAAAAAAAAAATAAGTTTCATATATGGAAGAGCTAGGAAATAGATTAATACGCAGTTTGGTGAAAATTTCATTCAGATCGGACATGTAGTACTCGAGATATCAGCAAATGATATTACTACATTTGTGATCCAAAGTGAGCTTGAGGCAAGCATGGGCCATATCACTTCCTCGCATTGATAAGAAATGCTTTTTCTTTTTATCAGTCTGCTGTACTGACCTTGAAGTTAATAGGGAATCTTCACGTGGAATCTAAAGTCAGTAAAATTTTTATGCCTCTCCTGCAATCACTTTAGAGGACATGGGATTGTGGAGGAGAAAACTGCTTGTAAAGTTAAAAGAAAAACTAAAGACAAAAGACTGGACATTAATGTGAGGTTATGAGGTCATATGTACTTGCTTCTAGTTTACTTTGTGTTGAAAATGTGACAACTATAACTGCTAATATCTAGAGAACCACACATCGGATCCCAATGCAAATTTCACCAGAATGCTAAGACTGAGTGCCCCTCTAATATATCAGTACTTGATTTTACGTTAGACCCTTCTTTCAACTATCACACCGAGTCTACATTTGTTTGTTGTTCTTGGTTATTTTTAACAGGAAGGTTATTTTGAAGTGTAGTTCAACATGTCAGGAAAAAATATCTGGTCCATTGTAATCACCACTGTTGCTACTGTAGGTAAGCATAAAAATATTATGGTTTAATTGTTATCTAGCTTGTATTTCCTTTTAGATAGGGAATAAAATATTACATGGATCGTATTCTTAAGAATTGTAATCAAACAAAATGAACGGTACAGTCGTTGCAATTTCTCCACGGAGTAAACAACTGTTTAAATATAGGTATTTTTGTTTACAGAAACACGCCCCCAAAAACAGTGTATATGCCAGCGGCACACCTGTGGGGGATGTCTAGGCTCGATCCACACCCCCAAGTGTAAAGTAATTTTAAAGTTACATAGCTTGATTTCTTTTCCTGCTCAATCTGCATGGGAGGCATTTGTCACGGCAGATTGGAATATGGTGCTGTGTGGGTTAGTTTTGTACATAATTATGGCATGCAAGGCACACCATACTTGCCCTCATTGTTATTCAGTCAAGCACACACAGCCATCTGCAGGTCCTTAGGCTGGCCATGCATACCAATTTATTGTCTGGTGTGCTATACTGTCCATTGTTATGCACGACTGGGGAATGTAAGGCAGTACTCAGTGATGCACAAGGTGAAGGTGAATGTGATAGCTTTGTAGCTTACTTGCTGTTGAACATCTGAGAGAGGCGGGTCTGTAGTGCTCTGTTGTGCAAAATCTATAGGCACAGGGCTTGGTCAATTGCTGTTTTAAATCTGTGGGTCGCTTCTTCCAACGTGAAGTCTGGCCAGGGGGTAGGAACTGCAACAGCAGTATGCGCTACCTGTGAGCCGCATTTTGACGGGAAGCAGATTTTGTTACTTGGGAGGTGTCCAAGTCTTTGTTTCAGCAACTTGAGCCAGCAGGGGATGAGGATTGTGGCAGCAGCCTTACTCTCAGCAAGTCACACACTCAAATTACAAGATTCCAATGTAAGTGAATGTTTTACTTTTATATTTATTATAATTATGGTTTGGCAAATGATGTATGAGAGCATTTTAATGTTTATTAACGATTATGTGTACTGAACGAGTAAAAAAAAAAAGACATGCCCTGACTAGGCCAAAATATGGGATGTTCAAGAACGGGCGTGGCAAAGGTCAAAACACTATTCCATTTGGGTGCAGAGTTTGGTTTATTACGATATTTTGGGCAGATTGAGGATTGGAAAGTAGTTGTACATTGTGAAATAATGTGAGGGTGTTATATGGTTTTATAGGGAAGTGGTAATCGATATTTCAGGAGTTATTTCTAATAGTTATGTTCAGGAACAAGAATTGTATTTTATGCACGGGAGACAGTGGAATTAGAAACTGTATTTTAAGGGAAGTGACGGTCAAACTGTGGCCTGTAAAGAGTTTATGAAATTTTCTCAGTCAAAGACAAACAGTGAAAGAATTATCGTAACTAATGTAATTATTATAAAGTATTTCATGAGGAAAATTGACTATTATTTTCCATGCATAACGAATAATTGAAGAGGAAGTTTATCAATGAATTTAAAAATGTGTTTATGTTTACCTTGATATGGTTTTATAAGCAAAACCAAGTGAAATCTTATCATCAGACTGCCGGCACTATTTAGAAATTTGGTATTTCTGTTTTGCCTGTAGCTGCCTTTTTACCCTTTGGGGATAGCCGAAACTGACTTTACTCTTCCTCTATGAATGTGTGGAATGTTGGCACCGATCATAGGCCTACTTTTCCGAAGTCTTGAGTCATACTTAGCAACTGGAAGTCATACCACTTACAGAATGGAAGGGTCATTATGAGTTGCCTTAGTTATTATAGACGTGATGTTTGCCGACTTAGTGGTAATAACTATAATTGAAATATAGACAGCCAAGGTATGTGATTTCCGATTAAGCGCATCGCACTGGAAAAATATTGAGCGACATGGACAGAGTTCTGGAACATTGGTGAATTGTAAAATTAACTCTGAAATTGAATACCTGTAGTTCAAAACCTGGTATTTGGCTTCAATTCATATAACAGGCAGTAATGTCATCAAACCACTCTCCAAGTTATTTGTGTTAATTAATGTTATTTGGTGGTGAACCAGCGCCCAAGTTGAGGGCCACACAGACTGGCAGAAGTAAATGCTTCTATAATCTATTCATTTTGTGGATGCTTTTGTTTTGAAAAGTGTTGACTGTTAATGTACTCATGAGGGACTCACTATTGAAATTGTGCCATATTAGGGGATTAAACGGAGTCTAACTTATGTTTGAAAGTTGAAAGTTTTGTTTTTCATTCGTTTAAAGAATCAGCTGAGGGGGCACGTTGTTATGCAAATGTCATGCATTTAGAATTTCTATATATTATCCACTGAGCTCATGTAAAGAAGAGAAACCAAATTTTGTAGTTAAGTAAAGGAAATCAAGTTATATTTGTTGAGGAATTTATGCAAGAAATATATGTTTTGTTTATATAATTTCAACCGTGAGATTTATCTATAGTCTATCATATAGCGTCTACCTGAGCGCGATGTTTGGAATATTTTCCTAGGTGACAGCATTTATTGATAGAATTTTCTTTGGACGATGCTCCCCCATCTTTTTTGGGTGGTCCGCTTTGTTGATGTCACAAACTAGTTTCAAGTTAAAAGCACCGATCCTCCACCTCACTCCATCTGGTCCAACGGAAAATTTACTCTCATTTTAAAAGAATTATTTTGTCTTTTCAGGAATTTTTGTGAATGGCCAAAAATGGCCTACTTTACTGTTTAAGGAAAATGAGTCTTGTGTCATTCCGTGTATTGCTCAGGGAAAAGCCAGCACCTTTTTCTGGAAAAGAGGAGAGTGGTTTAATATCAGCGAAGAAATTGCGTATAACATAAATGGTGTTTCGAACTCACATATGAAGAAATTTCACGTATTCAGCAACGGAAGTCTGCTTATAAGAAATATCGCCATCACTGACGAAGGCAGTTACCACTGTCGTATAGTTTCAGATCACACTGAATGTCACGGCAGTGTGACCGTATATTTAAAAGGTAGAATAAATTTGTGCCAGTGTTCCCTTTTCGTAAAGTACCTATGTACTTAGTGATGAAAACTCGTTCTCACTTATATACATTCGTGCCGCTTGACACCTTATTCACTAAATTACAGAAGTATTTACGTAATAATATAGAGATTCATATTTGAACATGTAACATACTGTTGACAGACTAACATTGAAAAGCGAAAGCATGTCGAATTACGTGCGTAACTCGTATAGGGTCCTGCATCGTCATGCCTCAGTTTTGTTCTTCTTTTATCGCACTTGGTGGCTTAGATTCCTCAGGTTGTATTATTTTGTTTCTTCTCGTTTGGCAATAGCTTCGACGAGCAACAGCTTACCATATATCGATCGTTGCAGCCCAAATAAAGGCTGTACAATTTACGAGGAGCTTTCTTCGACAATCTTTCTAACCTGTAAGGCCAATCAAGTAACATCAGACATGTCACTTAAATGGTTCAAAGATTCCACAGAGATAACGGACATCGCAGCAAAAGGTGAAGATAAAAATGCTATGAATGAAACTATAATTTCAAGTACGATCAAAATAAAATATGGTGAACCGCAATTTCTGACGTGCCAGGCTTCTAGTATGAAAATGGAGACGGCCTTTGCCCATGTACAGCTGCAGTCTGAACCAGGTAAACACAATTATGTTTTTTCTTATGCTTAGTCGTATGGGAAAAAAATTGACAGTGAGCAGTAGAATAGTGTTTGCTTTGAATATTTACCTAGTCTATGAAATGAATTTTGCCCTGCAAATGAAGCAAGAGTGCCTTGCAATTGACATTTGTACTCTTAAATTGATTTCCATGTAGCTGTCGATAACAATGACTACGTGCCATCGGAAAATACGTTGTACAAATTTGAATTACCCCTTCCCCAATCAACATACACAGACAATTTTAAACCAGACCACCTCATTTCCTTTGAAAGGCATGTCTCATTTTTATCGACAAAAGGTGTCATGGGGCACAGACAGGGTTAACCAAAGTTGTTGCCGTTATGGTCTCATTTTGAAAAGAACAAAACGATGCTGGGGTAGCGTCATGCGTTCCAAAAGGGACCTTGGTATCAAGAGGTACGTCGTAAGGCCACTATGTTAGGTCCATGACAATGCCAGTTGGAATATCGAATGCAGAAAGTAAAGCCAGCGAAAGCTCTGATGTATTAACAAAATGGTTGCTATAAAAATGAACCAGTTGACTATCATTAAATGACGTTTCATGTGCATTAAACAAATCATCTTGAATATCATATATGGACCATTATTAAAACAGCACCTAAAGTCTAGAGCTAGTACGTCACTTATATATACCATATTCAGTGGCCCAAATCCGCTTTGAAATGTGTGCTGGTGGGGGAAAGAGTGATTATGACGTGATAATATTCGAGCAGAGCGTGGCCATCCATTGGAGCGTAGTGTTTCAAACATTTTGATGTGGCAAAAATGCCACCTACATTGCCGTGAGTGGCATTCACCAGGCCTTGAAAACTGTAACTTGATATTGTTTTTTAACTTTATGATTTACATTTCCAAAGACCAAATTAAAGGGAGTAAACAATAAAAAAAAAAAAAAACCGGCGTACATCTTATATTTATCTAACAAAGAGCACATGTTCCCAGTTCCATGCCAACTGGCCTACCTGCACCCCCTCACCGCTATCCTAATCCAAGATACTTACATCAAACTAAGGGCCGTCGATTTGAACAAAATAGGACGCCTGTGTATAGGTGGGAAAGAAAACGCATGATGGTAGGGTTTGCGCCCAGGGACAGCTTAGACGTCATGGTGATGGGGCAAATGAGGTTAAAGTCCAGACGGGGCTTTAAGCTAAACAACTGTTGCAGTCTATTACCACTAATCATACCTTAACTAACATTAACTATACTTGGAGTCCTGCCCTCCAGCCTCTCCAGTTTTGCTACGAGACTTATATATTTGGGTACGATTGTTGTTTCGTTGGAAAATGTGTATTCCCAATGCCATCCCCGCACCCTCCTCCGTTAATTTTAGCGTACCGTACAGTAATCCAGCGTACCGTCATCCTTAGTGGTGAAAATAAATGGGTTTGCAGAACATTGGTCTTTATGAAGGAAGAAGCTCTCACATTAGACCACCAAAGTGTTATCTACGGGTGGGTTTCCCTTTACCTTTCGGGCTTATTTGAAAAAGTGGCTGTCGGTGATTCTACCCCACGTATCCTACATGAAGTAAAAGTTTCATGAATAATAACGAATAGTGAGCATGTAGCGCGCCATTAAAATAATATTTTAAAGGGATTTAAGCTATGTTTCACTTTCTCTTTACATTACGAAGGTTATCCTTAGCCTACATTCAAATGCCTCCTATAAGATTTTCAACGATAGTTGGGCCCTTTGTTTTTACACCTCTCGATTTGTTCGATCAGTTTGATGGCGACACAGATTCGAACACAGTGCGGGCCAGATGTGGCCAGAGGACTGCTTGTAAGAACGGAGGCTTTTGCAATCTTTCTACTGTTGCTTTCTTGGGGGGTTGGAAAGTTGCGCCTAATAAATTATCACGATTTTTTTCAAATTACACTGCACCTATATAAAAGGACAGAACTGCAGTTAAGCAAGGAAACCAAGGGCTAGGGGCTAAAACACCCAGTCAAAAACATGCCTTGAATTCAAGAACCAAAACCCCTTATTTTTTCCCTTTGTAAAAAATTTCAAAAATTTGCAATAGTTTTCATTTTAAATGTTCAAATATTGAACCAAATTACATCTAAGGACCCTCAAATATTGAAAAAGACCCTGAGACACCTCCTCTAAAACGGCAGTCCGAAATAACGTTCACCCCCCCCCCCCCCGGTCGAGAACAGCTTCCTACGCCTACAAAATTAAGAAACATAACGGGTTGTCCTTTTATCACCATAATATATAAGCCCAGCATTGAACTGTTGTAATGGCACTCGATCATATGCTCCAAACATTTTTTCTAGCGTTGAAGAACTTATGTCTTTGTTCTTAATCATACTAATGCAGTTCATGGAACATCTACTGGCATCATTGTGTTCACTGTGGTATTGGGTGTAACGTGTGCGATTTTGCTGGGATTCTTACTATGTAAGTAGCTTTGCTAATTGGAGCGCCTTTTGTTTGTCAATTTGATCATGCATATGAAAATAGACTACTTTATTACTACGATGGAAACAATTCTGAGTTCTCATTACAAATGTACTGCTGTTATTAAAACAGACAGTACTTTCTGTAGAAAGCAGTATTTTATAAAATAGAGCAAAAGTTGGAACCATATATATAATTACGGTATTGTACTGTCACATTTGCTATTATAATATCTAATACAGATACATTCGTCAAACAGAACCGAGACAAGAAGACAAAACCTGATTCAGAAAGGTGAGGTATCACTACCGTTATATGTGTAACATAAAATGGTATTAACATTGTCACGCGCTCGGAAACTCATGTTTTTACAAACAACTCATTTTTGTGTGTTTATAAAACAATGTATGTTGATTTGATAAGCATATGATTTCCTTGATTTCTAAAGTACATAAAACAAAGCTGCAAGACTTTTTGTTTACATTATGCTTTTCTCCTTTAGACCTGACGGCGAGACTACTCTCTTTCTTAATGAGGTATTTCGCATATTTTCATGGAAAAACAATGCGTAGTCTTTTTCATTAAAATACATTCATAGAGGCTACATTTATTTAGTTTCTTATATTATTTATCCACATTTAATGCTTTTTTTCACTTCAATTAAAGTTGTTAGTTCTTAAAATCACCATTACCTTTGAGTTCACTTTACTTGAAAATAGAGGCCCAGAAAATTGTCTTATAGGACCGTTTACAGAGATCGTTGCGAAATCAAAGTTACTGACAGTTTAATAATGCATGTTTATATACAATTAAAACATGTGGATCCCATACAATAAATAGGATGGAACTCCAATTATTGAGTGAAAGTACCCGACGTTTCTATGTTTAACGACTTTTCTCCCGACACCCAAGGTTGTTTCAAGGAATTTGATGTTATGTAAAATCAGTTATTTACCATGGCCATGTAATGCTCTGAAGATTTTACTTTTTTGCATTTAACGGAACGGTTATGTTTAATGCACTATGTATCAATGTATTTTGTAAAAAAAAAAATATCTTTTACGAACAAGAATTCTTTCAAGGTTGTTATCCTAACAATGTATCAGTCCTCAAATGAAATATGTTTCTATTTGCCTTATTTTCTAGATTCCATACAAATCTGAGCAGGGCATGTTTAGACATTTTGGAAAGCATTACATACATACAAATGTGAAACTCTCTATTAAAAGTTACACTGCTTCCATAATTTTGTCTATTCTAAAATTAAATATGTATATTCCTAAAATCTTGCAAAAATTAGTTGTAAATCAGTATAATATATTATGCTTTTATGAATGTGAGCACGATTTGGATGTGTTTGTTTGTCCAGAAATACCTATATATTCAATTTCAAGTCCACCAGAATACACAAATAGCATTGAACTTTTTTTTTTCTTAATGGACACTTCAATAGAAACTCCACTGCAAAATTATTGTAGAATGGGGGGGGGGTGCTCAATTGTGATGAGAATACTCTCCGTGAAAATTCCGACACAGACTGTTCCCACTCATGCCAAATGCCTCAAGGATAACTATCCAAACGAATAGTAGGGATTGTCCAAGGTAAGAACTATCCGGGGTTGTTGCACGGTTGAAAATTGTCCTTCAGGAGGGTGGCGTTGTCCAGAGATGTTGTCTGTTAACCATTAACATCAGTGGTTGACTTTTTATCTTCGTAAACGTTAGACGAGGTGAATGGATACTTGAAGAAAGTAAAGGAGGAGCTTTTAAATGAGAGAATTCAAACTCATAAGACTTTTTCAATAGGACCTTTTGAAACTTTTCGTCGTAGTAACATTTACATTCCCTTCATAGGTCAATTATCTCTATTTATGACAAACCACATTTAATGCAGCCCTTTAGCTATTTCAACTAAACTTTGCGTTTGCAAGGGGACAGGGTTGAGGATCGTCGAAAAAAAAAAATAACACAACAAAGTAAAACAGCAATTTCACGTAGATTCTACGGTGGTGGAAGTTCAAATCAACCACTTGTTACGAAGCACAGCTATCAGGAAAGGTAGAATTTAGCGATAAAAAGACAACAACGGCAGACAAGGAAATAATTGGTTGAGATAGGTGTCTAAGTTAGACTGAGGTATAATTTCAAACTTTGTCTTTTGAAAGTATTAAGAAAACAATATACAGAAAAAGAACATAGAGTACCGGTACTTACAAAAAACAGACTTAACGAAGCGCGCGTGGAGGTACCTCCGAAGGTTGGCTAAAACGTCAAGGTGTTGGTCGGCGTTTTACCGAGAGGAACGAGTCCGTTCAGTTTCGGTGACTCCGCAGTTTCAGATGTTGAACTTGGAAGACTTCACTCAGCTAGTGCCGGGATGAGACTTCTAAATGGAGGAGAGCGAGAAGGAGAAAAAGGGTGAAACTTAGATCTGGTTATGAAGGAACGAAGATAGGACGAGTACGGTAGTGGTGAAAAATGAGGACTGGCCACCCATAATGATGAACTGTGCAAAATTAGTAGGAAAGTTAGACAAGGGTCCGGGAGATAAGAGGCGAGCGAGCCTGGGCGTGTACGGTGCGATGGTGTCACATGTTGTAGAGAGGCACGGCAGTAGTAGTTCACCAGTCTGGCCTTGAGAACCGTCTGCCACGAGGAGCCTTGCGCTTTTCTTGAAGCAGTACCGCTCAACAATATAGTTGGCAGCCTTCTAAATCCTTACAGAAATTTTGTTTACACCTCCTCCTCACATAATTAAAACCAAGTCACAGATAAACCCTTATTTTTTAGCAGGTGATGATTTCTGGACAATGGAGCAGCATGCTGATAATTACGTAGTACAGGGCGGCCCCATCCTCACACACAGGACAGGTGCATCCATACACTCCCCATACAGAAATAAAGATAATATCAATGAAACAATCCGAATCCATGCACTACGACCTACAAATATCTATTAGGGGCACATTTAGTTTAAAACCACGGTGAGTTGCGAGTAACAAAGGTTGTAATTTTCGAGTCCTTAAATTGTGAGCTATTTTGTTAGGTTCATGTACTTGTAAAACCCCGCCTTTGTTACCCACGTTTGCATCATTTAACAAAAGTTTCCCACCAAAAGTCTCCTTTACTCTAGTGTATTGACCAAGACATAATTTATTGAATTGTCTTTTGCAGGAAACAGGCCCCATTAAAGAAGATGTAGACAAATTAAAGAAAGAGATTTCGGCTGAACAAAAACGGACACAGGTATCTCTTTTAGAAATGTTAATATTTTAGGCTCATTTGTTTCTAAATAAAGTGTGCAAATTTACCTCCTTCCATAACTAACAAAAGGCCTGGTATACTGAAAGTGATCTGTGAGGTTTCTTCGGAACTAGAAAAATTCAGAAAAAAGTTGTGAATAGATTTTTTTTCATGTTTCTTCTCTTCAACAACCTAATAATGTTTAGATTAATTGTGTTATGGATGGATATGATAATCAAAGCAAAGTAAGATAGAAATCTAGAAAGTATAACTTAAATCATTTATCTCGTATACAAAGCAATGCTTTAAAATCACTTTAATAGATATTAGAACCAAATGATAATAAAGTTTTTAAGGGTAGTATAACTGCCGAAAGGGTTTACATTTGTGTGAAAAATCGTTTCCAACCATTATTACAACGACTTCATTTCAGTGACAAAACTTTTCAAGTACTTAAAAGAGATTTTTTACCTATTGCCATTGACACCCCATACAGTTAACTAAGCTGTACTAAAGTGAATGTGCATGAAATAATTTTTTTATAATAATTTTTATAATTTTTTATAATAATTTTAATCCCATTAAAAGAGATTGTTCTTTTCATTACGGCAAGTTTAAGTTCACTTGCAAGGTAGTTTTATGTAAATTGAAACTCTGGTATGATTATGAGGTTGCACTTAAAGGTGGTAATTTATTGATTTAAATCATAATAATTCTTTGCTGCTGAAACCTTTTCTATTAATAATGTTCAATGTAACCTATACAACTAAAATGAATACTCTGTTTAATGAGTGATTTGTTTCATTGCACTTTTCCCTTTGCAGTTATAGGAACGTCATGAAAACAAATGGGGATGCTACTGCCCCCCCCCCTTTTGCTTTTCTGTCACTTTATAGAAAGTCATTTCAAGATTTGAATGTTATCTAACCTACTCACCTTAGTGTCAAATGATTAATGGATTATGGTTGACATTAGTCATCCAGTCGATTGATACCGCATTGACCGACTCAATCATAAAATTAACTAAAAACAATAAACTAACAGATGAAATAATTTCAGTCACTTAATATTTTCCTGACACCAAGGACGTAGTCTGCGTAGGGCAAGAGAGTAGTTGACCCTCCAGATTTCCGAACAGTTTATAATCCTTGGCCTAACTGAGAAAACATACTGGAATGCTGAAAATTTCACATTTCTAATTCAGACTTTTTAGGCCCTATAAACCTCAAAAATCGCATGTAAGGTCAGCTTTTTGTAACATGTCCCGAGAAAGTAGCTGAGTTTTCTTTCTCCTACATATAACAAACATCTTTTGTACACGTGCATATACCGTATGAAGGCTTAAAAATGTTCAGTATTATTTCTCATGCCGTGCTACAGCATACTTTTACAAAATCGCTGTGATAACCTTAAAATGCTAAGTTCATTGAGCTGGTTAAGTAAGCCTTGATAAATGAAATCTACCCTTTCTTTTTGAAATCTATTTTTGTTTCTAAAGCATGGAATTTTAAAGTAGAAAATGTTTATATGTAACTTACACGGACTAGAATGTGACTCACCTCCCCACGCCGCATCTGGGAGGCGTTTTGACGAAACGTTTCCTCACAAACTTTACGGTCCGGCTACTCATCCTTCAATGGTGGCTCCCCCAGTAGCCTACTTAGTGGGGACAGCCGGCAGAGGATCCCAGCCTTGAAGGGGTGTGTCACGTCACAGTCGAAAAGCTCCTTTAATAAGTATAATTTCTAAGCATATATTCAGCTCAAAGCTTCAGCAAAGAAAACACCATTTTAGTTCTAGGAAACTGTAGAACAAAAACGGAAAACTTCAACTACCAATCCTGTAGGAACATGTCCTTCAATTACACCCGACAAAAAATAGAAAAGCAAAATCTAATTGATGTGGATTCCTACACACATTATCAGTTCAACACTTTAGCAATCACCACTTTGCTCCCATACCACCTCATATGAAAATATTTCTCAAAGAATAGGGGTGCACTGTTAAAAATATCAGTCAGTTTACAATTATTTTTGAACAAAAATGTTCGGTATTTTTTGTATTTTCCTTTACAAACAATTTGTATTGCTACTATGGAAAAATGTTGTTTAATGTCCAGTGAGATGAAAATGACATAGTTGGATATTTGATGTAAAAAACAATATAAACATAATAGCATAATAGCAAAAAAAAAAAAAAAACAATTTCCAATACAATCCATCAAACACTGACCGTTTCACAAGCTAATTTCTATGTTACACTTTAGCATTGATAAACATGAGCTCAGTATGCAAATTAATGACGTCGAGAGAGGGACTGGCTAAATATGGCAAATGTTATACTTTGTTTTTGCAAACCTTCATTTCAAGGACACTTGTAACATTAGTATGTCCTGAGTGTTTTATTTTGGAAGTTAAAATTGTGTTATTGAAAAATATCAGTATCACTCACCGAAACGTATATTATCCAGTAATTACTTAAGAGATAATCAACATAGGGTTAACAAAAGAAATGCTAAGTCTGTGCAACACTACACATCATTATTTTTGCATAGGTAATGCGTTCCTTCAGGAACGTTCCAACATTAAAGAGGTTTACCTTGAGAACCGTAAAAGTTATTGAAACAGTTCTAAATCATCTTTCCTTGGGAAATCCTACTCTTTAGCTGTCACGTAAAATTAGGCCTTTTTGGTGGCATGTCAGCCCACCTTTAATCATGTATTTTCTGTGTGTTTGAGAAGCCATTTTCTGTTTTTAACTCAGTGATTTTACAGTAATGCTAAAGATATGTGTAAACGGACACGGACCCCACTCGCACTACCAAAATGGTTACGCCCACCCTTTAAATCTGATATCCCAATGGCCTTTTCGGGGCGTCCTTTACGATGTTAACTTTTACTGAGGGTTCGTTGGCCAAGCATACTGGGTATGAGGCCAGTAGTCGTGAAGCAAGCTGTCAAATACATTTACATTGAGGAGGGCGACAAACTGAATCGACCCAAGCTAACTTCTATGTGCAATATAGCAGAGTGCCTTACACACAAAATTGCCTCTCACATGATAGATCCTAAGGGAGCAAACCTCTCCATGGGTAATCGGGTGCTTCTCCCCATGGTTATGATAAAAGTTAGGAATAATGTGCAGAAAGTGGTTTTCCAAGAATGTCATATGACCCGAAATAGTGCACCTAAACGAAAGCCGTTAATTCCCTTTCTTTTCCCGAGTTGCCGACGGACTCGTCCAATTACACCGACGGCCGTTGATACGGCCGTATATACCGCCGTCACATGCCTAGTCAAATTGCGGACGGGCCTTCAACTTGAATGGGTCAATAAGATGAAGAGCCGAAAATCGGAAGAGCCGATAACAGACTATCCCGTTCTCTCTTTCTCTTTTTACTTTTCATTCTCCGTCTTTCCTTTCACTCCCTTCCTTTCCCTTTCTTTTCCTTTCTTCTCTCTTCTTTTCCTCTTCTCCTCTTTTCCTCTTCTTTTCATTTCCCTCTCCTCTTTTTGCCGACAGACCGAAAATTTGCCGACGGGTGACCAAATATTGGGGGGCGTGACACCCCCACCCCCCGCTCGCTACGGCCCTGAGCCTATATGGATCCATCGCGTACTCGACGTGGGAAGGTATACCTTTACAGTACTTTTTCTGGCTTTTCTGTAGATTCTACGTCATCGTGAACATGTGACAGAAACAAAACAGTTTATCGCTAGCGTTCAGCTCTCACGATTCAGTACAGCAGCCTTATCATCCAGTTCCAAGATGCATATTAACACTCAGTCGGGGGGGGGGCGCCATAGGGGGACGGCAAGGCAGGCATTTTCCCCCATTTTCAACCCAAAAAAGAAAATCGTCTAAAAAACGTTTTAAGACACACAATTATGAACTTTCCAGCCATATATGTCAGTTCAAAATTTGTACCAAAGACATCATAATTTTGCATCTAAACAACCTTAAATAAACAAAAAAAAAATTCACAATGGGGAGGGGTACACCCTCCCCTTAGACCCCTCCCCCGAGAGCGATTACTCATCTCATGCTTTGCCTCCCCCATCGAAAAACCCTGGCACCGCCCCTGCACTCAGTCGAGTAGTCGTCACACACCGCATGCCTGGAAACTTGGAAGGCCTCACGCTGACTCATTTCGTACTTGCATAGTCACACTTACGGCGTAGGTTTACAATACAATATTCACAGTGTAAATCCAGGAACCACATGTTGCCTGACCCACTTGTCACGGGTCCTGTTAGCTTTCGACGGCAAATTATACAGCTGTTGAACACAGGGAAAGTCCAGTTGACAGTTGACAATTCAGGGTGGACCAAAGTCAAATTACAGAAGGGATGACGACGAATTAGGGATAAAACGCCGGAGTCAAAGAGTTGACGTCTGCACTGGCCAGGTGCTTCTCCAAGACTGACTCATCACAGAAAAGAGGACCGGAAATGGTATCGGGTTTCACTCTGTCCGGAAGAATCTCAGTTCTCAAAAGAGTAAACAACTTTCTAATTTGCAAAAATAGAGGGCAGCATACATCAACAGTTTCTCAAAACTGGTATCCTTACATGCAGTATTGTTTTGTTTGTCATTTAACAAACATTCATTTGCTCTTCAACTAAATAGAGGTTCGGTTTTCAAAAAAACAAAAACAAAGAAAATTCAGGAGTATTCAGTCTTTGTAACATATCGTTCTGGAAAGTTTCAGTTCTTAACAGAGTATTCGGCAAATTTTTATCCCTATTTGTAAATTATGTGAATTTACAGTTGCTATGAAAAACATCTGTTTTTAGTTATAAAAATCGCAAAACTGATGTTTTGTACACATTTAGAAACAAACAACTATAAGGTGCTAATTTTAAAACCCTGATTGGGTACTAATGTCAAATCATCATCAAGGGTGCTTATGCACATGACTGGGGCTTATTAAAAGTCTCACAAATTCACTATAAAAAGTTTCTTGTAAATTTACAGCTTTATGACGTAATGCTCCATAAAACTTAAATAGGCAGAGTTTTTTGATTCTTTGCCGAAGGCAGGCAAGGAACCTATGCAGTTATGATGGCGTGTATGTGTATGTATGTGTGTATATGTGAATGTGTGTATGTGTTTTTGGGACATTTTGCTCGTTAACACGATATCTCAAGAGGGGAAAAACTGACCGTTCTTAAACTTGGTATATAGATACCTCATATTAAGAGGTCACCAGGGTTCAAACACTGAAAACCTTGTTAACACAATATCTCAAGATAGGGAGCTTGGATAAATTTCATACTTAGTATGTAGATGGGTTATGGTAAGGAAAAGAATGTAATTGTTTTTGGTGGAGGTCAAAGGACATCTGGGGGCAGGGGCATCAGACCTTGAAAACCTTTTTTATATGATATCTTGAAATAGGAAGCTTAGATAAATTTCATACTTAGTATGTAGATGCCATATGTTGAGAGAAAGAACCCTATCGCTTTTGTTGGAGGTCAAAGGTCATTTGAAGTCATCAGGGGTCAAACTCTGAAAACCTTGTCAACAGGATATCTCAATGTAGGAAGCTTAGATAATGTTATATTGAATGTGTAGATGTCTTATGGTGAGGGGAAGAACCCGATTGCTTTTGGTGGGGTTCAAAAGTCATCTGAGTCACCAGGGTCAAACCCTGAAAACCTCGTTAACATGATATCTTGAGGTAGGAAGCTTGGATATATTTCATGCTTAGTATGCGAATGCTTTATGGTGAAGTAAGAACCCGATTGTTTTTGGTGGGGGTTAAAGATCACCTCGGGTCACCAGGGGTCAAACCTTGTAAACCTTACTAACATAATATCTCAAGGTAGGAAGCTTAAATAAATTTTATACTGAATATGTAGATGCCTTATGGCGAGGGTGAAGAAGAACCCCATTGTTTTTGATGGGGTAAAAGGTCATTGGTTTCACCGGGGTTTAAACTCTGAAAACCTTGTTAAACACAATATCTAGAGATAGGAAGCTTGGATAAATGACGCTTTTCATACTTTGTATATAAATTTGTCATGTTGAGAGGAAAAACCCTGTTGTTTTTGGTGGAAGTCACAAGTCATTTGAGGCCACTAGAGATCAAAAACTGAAACTTTGTAAACATGTTATTACAAGGGAGGAGGCACAGACAGATCCCTTCCAATACGTGTTTTTTTTTTTTTTTCATTTTTTTTTTTTTTTTTGTTATTCAAATTTTGGTGAGGTTCGAAGGTCATATTAGGTCAGCAAGGGTTCCAAGTGTGAACACATCGTAAAACATGATGTAGTACAGAAGTATAAATTGGAGGGATAAACCTCGGTGTAACAAGCGCACCCCGCCCCCCTTTCGGCAAGGAATCGCCAAGCCTTTGGGCTTTCTGGTTTTGCAAGCATTTATCTTTAAAAGTATTACTGCTGCTACACATAATGTCTTCTTGTTTTTTCAAGAACTGATAAATCTATTATTTATGTTGTTTGGAAGTGTTTACAACGGATATATTTTCATTCTTTGAGTATGTATGTTGTAAAGAATTATTACATCCTACGAAAATGTTTACCTCCCATTTGTAAAGTTTCTACAGATTAAGTGATTAAAACAACATGACAAAATTTCATCCACAGAATATTTTGATCGACAACAACCTAGTAAAAAGCTCTAAGAGGCAATGCAAATATATCATTTAAATGATTGCAGCTTTTAATGAGGTAACAATCTAGGCAAAGGATAAAAAACAATAAACATCAATACAAATTTAAATTTTAGATATAGAAACAATCGGCTGTAAATTAAAGATGCTAAAACGTGAAAACTACTGTTATTTACAGTAGATTTTGGAAAATAATTTACATAAAAACGGTATAAAAACAATACTCTTTATGTTTTTTCATGATTGCAATCTGGCTGTAAAACACACAGTTCATTGGAAAAACTTCTGCCATAAACATGATGTAAATTTACATAAATATTTTAACAGAGTGCAGTCCCCTTCCATTTAGACAACATCCCTCGCCTTATACCCAGCCAAAAACGACAACTTCTAAACATATTATTAGTTCAAAGCTTTGGCACGGATAACACCCTTTTGCAGCCAACTAAGCGCGTCTTACATGTCTTAGTTGAAAAAGGGAGGGTGCCAACTATCTTTAGGCCCGCCACTTGTTACTAAACTTAGATAGTGTCATTAACTGACCCAACCCCCAATGAGTTTCGTCAAGGCTACGGCCTTGGATAGAAAGCGATAATGTTCACCTTGGATAGAAAGCGATAATGTTCACCAGAGCAGCTGAAAACTAATTGCTTCTACACAGAATTAGACCACGCATTTTCATTATACTTTTCGGATCCCCCAGGCCTAAAATTTACAATTCTACCTTAACCTAAATAAAGTGTTGAAAGCGTACGCCCTCATTTCGTAAGATTGTACCACTCAAAATTCTTGTTTCGTTACGGGGATCGATTCACTCCAGAAAAATAATAGTTCTAGTTTCTGTCCATTTTATTTTCGAATGATTTCTCGACGAATAAGTGCTACAAAGTAAGTTCTTAACAATCATTAGCTTAAGACAATACGGAGGGGATGTCTGTTCTATTCGGTGGCCTAACCTCCTCTGCCACTGGATTTCTCAGCTCTCCTGCGAGCGGTCCTGTAGTGCTCGTGCACGTGTCCCCTGGTCACCCCCATAACTTGTTTGATTGGGTGACCTAATCATCAATTAAAATAACGGCAATTAAGAGAGGTTTTACTGACCACCACCTGATATCTGGGATTCAGGGTCACTAGTCCCAGGGAGCTACTTATTACTTCTCGGGTGTCGTGCTTGACGGAAATGAGAAAACAATAATTAAAATAAAGAACTGAATGTCTTTCCCACGACTGAGCGGAAGGAAGAAAAGATAACTGAGACGACCGCGGAAGGGGGGGGGGGATAAGGAGGAAGGGTATTAAACCTATTACATAACAATCTAACACTCACAGCCAAATTTTCATTGAAGGTTCTTCAGCCTGCCCAGGCTCCCATCAAAGATCGCGTCTTGGGCGAATTATCATTGAGTCGTCCCATATTTAGATAATTTTACTACACCGTCATGTTGATGGGGTAATTGTTACGTACTAAAGATGATCACACACTCATCTCACTTAGCCGACAATAGGTCAATAATTGGTACCTACATATAACAACTGTAGTAAAAACTCAAAATGGGACGAGCATACTTTATTTACACACAACATCACCATATCCCAACATGTCTTACTATAAGCTGTATGTTCGTTAAAGTACCATTTATCGATCTTACCGTCAAGCATAGCCATTCGTTGCAATGGAAACGAAGTTGGGCTAATCCATAACCAGCCCTCATGGATTTGAAGTATTTAACAAAACGTTAATTTCGCCTGCTATCTTAAAAATATGGTCGACAAATTTTGTCTACTGCTGTACAATTGGCAACTTAAGTTTCAGATGTGCCTTTGTCTATTAGGAAACTCTCTGTCGATACATTTTTTGCATGTAATTGTTTTTACAAAGTCACATGACACCTTAGTCAGAGCTTACTAGGGACGTCCAACCCCACATAATCCTCCGGCATTAGCGCATATTGCCCCAGATTACAAAGTCGATGAGTAGAACTAATTCACTCCTCCATAAAGTATGATATCCCCTATGGCGATCATGAAGATTTGATGGTTTTTTGCTCTATAGGAGGGCAGATTTTGCAGTAGAGTGCAAAGAGTTCCTTTTTCTTTCTTGTTCTATTTCTGCATAGAATTTTCCATACTTCCGTTCCACAGACCATCATAGTATAATCTCATACCTTATTATAATGACTGCCTTCCAATCTAAAGGTAGCTTACTCAGTTTTCTCTAAAGAAAGGGAATGGCATGTAGAATCACGAAGTTCGTCTCTTGTATTTGTCTTGCAGTTCAGTAAGCAACTCGTGCGCGGGGGACTTATTTTTTTGTGCGATACCGACTAGTTAGTTACAGTATCGTTACTGTTATCACCGTTATGGGTCAGGGCCTGCTTCTCCCCACAATGCTTATTAAAGATCCTTTTATCTATGCTTAGGGATTTCGGCATCTCAAGTGTTAACAACTGTAAAGCGAAATACCCTCCGCCATGGTATGATATTTATAGAGGTTTTCTATCGATCCTCTCCTGAGTCCTCGTACCGCACTCTGCCATCCTTCTCATGGCCTCTGTTGGGCATTGGGTTGCCTAAGAGCCCGTCAGCGAGTTGCGCATCAACAAGTGCATTTGTTGCAGTTGAAAATGCTTATAGATTAATTTTGTTCTGATAAATAGGACGCATTCAAAACTGAAAATGCAAATGATGGAAAACATGTTGGACTCTAACACCTTGTCTAATGTGGCATCCATAAAGAGTTTTATAAGGCCAATGTATTCCACCGATAATATATTTTCTTAAAGTAACGTAGAACTATACGTAACTAATATTACCAAATGTTTTATACTCTCTTCATCCATTAACTCTGATTTTATTTCCATAAACAAACGTTGTTTTTCAGGAACTCAGAGACGAATTATCAGCTGAGAGGGCAAAACGCTTAAAGGACGAAGAACATAAAGAGGTAATTATTCAAGCATCGGGCTTTTTTTACAATGCTTTTCACACATGTTTGCTGTTAAAAACGTGCACAAAAGACAAAGTAGCATTCTTTGTCATCATAAAAATCTAGGAACCATCCCAGTAACAAACATTGCAAGCCAAACAAAGTCACCTAAAGAATTTCATTGACCACAAAATTATTCTTGGAAGATACACTAAGGGTGGCATGCAGAAAGAGTTTGTAAGATTAAAGTACCAAACAATTAATACATTTTTTTTTAAAGTAACCTAGAACTATTTCAAACTAATACTACCAATTTTTTTATTCTCTCTTCATTCATAAAGTCTGGTTTTATTTCCATGAACTAACGTTGTTTTCAGAAACTCGTGAAAGTACTATCAGCGGAGAGGGCAAAACGTTCAATGGAAGAAAAAATTAAAGAGGTAGTTAATCAACCACTGAGTCCTTTTTTGATGCCATTGTCACTGTAAGCATAAAACATGAATATAAAATAGTCAAAATGTTAGTTAATTGGCTTACTGTTATTATTGATAAGCTTCAAGTTGTATTAAAATGTCTAGGTTAGTTTTAATACCTGTAAGATAAATTAAGGTATTACTACTCACCTTTATTAGCTAACTTAACTACTAACAGATCAATTATCGCTTGTGCAAGTTGATTATGAAAATAAATCACTTTTGATGACAAATTCCAATGCCTTGTTTCAAACCCTGTTGTGTAAATTTCAACCTCACATATGCAAGCAAGTTAGGGAAGAAATTACCGTTGGCATATTTTCTATGTTAAAGCAACGAAACGATACTGCATGTTTCATAGCTGAGTAGTTTGACAGAAGGTTAAAAAGTGATATACTAAAGTCCATTACTATAAAATTAATCCTGCTACCGTTGAAACGTTGAATATTAAAGATCATGCGTGACGAGTAATAACGAATTTCAAACGTTCAGAGAAAGATATTTTAACTTATCGTTCTTTGTAAATAGGACAAGTTCACAAGAAAGTCAAACTAACGATTGCATCACAGTCACTGTTAAAGTATGCTTGCCCAGAAGATGCACTATATCATCTAAAAGTAATTGCATTCTTGGCAAAGACTGATTGTCTCAAATGAGGTCTTTATGTAGGCTATTTAAGATTTATTAATAGACAGCATTAAAATTGATGTACTCACCATACGAGACTTATTTTAACAAGCTTTTTGTATGACCGTCAAGTAATTACGATCAAATATGAAAAGAAAGCAACAGATTTTTTTCTCATGAGAAACAAATGAGGTGCATCTAACTATCACAATAAACTACTTTTCTGATAATTTTGGGATGGAATCAGTCGTCAATGCATAAATCCGTGCAAACCTGTCTATCTTGCCCAAATACTGACAAGGACAGCCCTTTATGTCTTTTCGTCTGCAACACCCCTTTTTGGTCATCACAACTTTAGGCATTTTACTTGGAAATACGACTTTTCAATGAAGAAGAAGTTGGTAACACTAGCGTAACTGAAGGAGCAGGGGGCTGTCGCCCCCCTCCCTCCCCCACTTGGCTTCGTGGGATGGTCTGTTGGTTCATTTGCTGATCTTGTCGGTACATCCGCCAGGTGAAAACGACGACTATAGTCTCCCCGACGGTTTACCAGTCTTTGCTCTCAAGAGGACAATTTCTCTAATAATAACCCAAAATTTTCCGTGCTACGCGCGCTGTAGAGTTACTCAAGTTTCTTCAATCGTTCCTTTCCAAATAGCTAGAAAGCATAAGTCCTGCCACCCTTACCAAGTAACATGTAAGCAGAGCACACATGTTATATAGAGGTCGTAAATCTCATCCCATAGCTATTTGCTGTTCTCTCCTGTGTGTCATGCGGTAAGGTTAGTTGGTGAGCGACTAACGGAGCAAGATTTGGCTATTTCATCGGGCAGTCCAGGTGCTTTCGACACAATAGGTGCGTTCGACTGGGCGGCTCGAGTAGCTCGAGCTACTCGAGTTGCCGTTCGACTGGAAAAAACGTCACTGATACGTCACATCTCGAGCTGGCCAAAGTGGCCGGCCTCCAGAGGTCGGCCACTTGAGCCAAGTGACGTAATTTACGTCACACACAGTCTACCAGTGTTATAAACTATCGCGACCCACACATTTGAACTTCCTTTGGAAAGAAAATATCGATGATTATGAAAAGTGGCGCGGAACAACTCTTCACAAGAAGTGACACACGGTGTGTTAATGAACAGTTCTGAGCAATTGTAGTCATAAGTGTCGTTCTCGGTGTATTGGTGAAAGGCGCGATCAGCGATCAGTGTGATTACTTGAGTCAACGTACAAACACTGTAGTGCGTCAGTGTAATAAGGTGTTCTGCAAAATTCAAGAGGGACTGCGTCTCTTCTCCATTGGAAAGCCGCCAAGAAGAAAGGAAATGACTTTGGGATATGTCGACTTGAACTGCAATGCTACTAAACCTTGCATTTCACTGTTATTATGTAGGGCCGAGATAATTAGCGTTGAAATCGCAAACTTCTCCCCCTAGTACGGGCAGTCATGTCAAATTCCTATCTGTCCGTTATTTCTTCACCTGAGTTTAAACAAAGCATGCATGCGCACAGCCATCAATACCGGCATTTCGACTCGAGCTACCATTCGGGTTACCGGCTCAACACGCATGCGTATAAGCCCCAACTGGTGACGTCAAAGTGACTCGAGACATGACTCGAGTCGCCCAGTCGAACGCACCTAATGTATATTATCCCCGATACGGTCTACAACCCCTACAGTTTTTATTTTTTTCGTTACTGTTAATAATTACATATGCTTTTAGTGTAAGCCTACTACAAATTTCCGCGCGCTTCGTGCGCTTTGCAATTTTACGATTCAGACTCAAAAGAATGCTATCCATGCGCAAGTCGGCTCTTGAAGTAATAAATGATATTGTGCAAAATATGCCCTGCAATGGCATGGAATAGTCAGGCACCTTCATATCTACTTCTCATCACCCTCCCCGTAATGGAGCTGACGGAACTAGGGGTAGCTGGCATGGCCCGTCCCCCTGTCGGGAAAATTCTATTGCCACATATGGTCAATTTATTTATTTTGGCTTTCCAAAAAGGGTCATGTCTGATACAAAACCCAAACTATTCGGCACGCTTTATCCCTGGTCCTCAGTTCCGTTACTTAGTAGGCTACAAACCCTTTCCCTCTTTTCAAGTAACTTCATAAGTAGAATACATGGAACTATGTAAATGTCGGGAATTTCATTTCATTTCGGTAGACTTCGTTAAAGTTCTCTTGTCTTGTTGTATCTGTCTTGCGGTACGGCTAGTGACTCGAAAAGGGAAGTAAAATGTAAGTTGTGCCCGATAGGGCCCAACTGCCAGGACAATTGACCTATGAAAACTTTAAATAAGCGTAGATTCTTTTTAGTGTATAGGCTCACTCAAAATAATTTCGTGTGCTTCGAGCGGTTTTTCACAGCTTAGAGTCCGGCATAAACATTAAATCGGCAAGGTACTATTTTCCTCTAGTAAATACAAATTTTATGCAAAAATGTGCCCCGCAATGACATGGTATAGTACACAGGTTTTCTTTAAATTCTCCCTCACGAACATCTCGACGTGATCGGAGCTGTCCGAGGCTTCGGTTCTCTTGCCCTCCCGCCAGGGAGTCTGTCCCCCGCAGGGCAAATCCTGGCGCCACCCATGGGTGGATGTGGGTCAGGGGTGCGGGGTGACTTGTTCAGTGATAACCCTTTGACACTAAGTGTCGGTACATTGACTATATGCTGTCGGTACATTTACATTATTTTCATCCCTGCCCCCCCCCCCCCACTCAAGCACCCCAGGTTACGCCACTGGTTGGTAACCGAATATTGTATAATTTTATATTGAACAGGAATTGAAGGAAACGCTGCAAAAGACAGAAACGGATTTAAGGGTTTGTGTGTTTTTAAAACGTAAAATATACATATTACATTGTGTTCAGAGAAATTGATTTCTTTTACAATTAACGGTATCTAAGCATTTGTACACATGCAATACTTCAGGAAGCGATTGGTGACCATTTTTTTCTGTACGCTTGTGTTTAGAACTAGACTTGGAATAAATATGTGAGTTGTTAGATGATTGTAAATTTCATATTTCAAAATGACTCAAAAATGTTTCCAACGACAAAAGAACATTCTGAATGGGCTGGATGCAGAACGTCGGTAAGACAATGTTATTTTCTTTAAGAAGGCATTATGGTAAATCTGTTACCTACTGCTTTACATTTCAAACGCTCTTCAGGTTTCTAATCAAATAAAACTGTATTGTGATAAATGAAAAAAAAATAGATTAAGGTTGACATAAGCCTTTTTTTCCCATCATCAACAAACCATGCTATCAAACTAGATCGGTAGTTTCTGCTGATTCCATTGGGGCAAGTGAAATGTACAATAACTTGACCTGTTAACAACTTGGTATTGTCCACTTAATTCTGGAAATTTACTAGTTTTATCCAGAATTCTACATTGCATTTCAATCATACCCTTATTTTGTTGACGACATTTGAACACCTGATACCAAAATTTAAGACTTTCAAAAGTATTTTGATTCGTGTGGCAATTACAACAACTCACAAGGATTTTGCTTTCCTTATGCTCCATGTTCTGCTTTTAAAAATGCAAATTTACCTCAAAGTAATCTAGAACTATCCAGCAGATGTTTTTCACTAAGTCTTGGTACTAAATAAGGATTTTTCTCCTCGCCTTCTGCATACATGAATGTTAGTGTGATCATGTCACACACTTACTAAATGTAAGTTAAACGTCGTTAGTACGCTCCACCACCGACATTTTAAAAGTGATATCGTATTCTTCAACATATTTTACAACATCCACA
>JAIZAY010001396.1:0-15351 GCA_029531755.1 Holothuria leucospilota | reverse complement strand
GTTTCATGTGCATTGAACAGACCATCTTGAATATCATATGTTGACCATTATTAAGCAATATTCTAAATCCAGAGCTAGTAGGTCACTTACATATAAGATATTCAGTAGCCTAAATCCGCTTTGGAATGTGTGCTGGTAGGGGAAAGAGTGATTATGACATGACAGTATTTGAGCAGAGCGTGACCATCAGTTGGAGCGTAGTGTGTCAAACATTTTGATGTGGCAAAAATGCCACCTAGATTGCCGTGAGTGGCGTTTACCAGGCCTTGAAAATTGTATTTTCATATTGCTTTCTAACTTTATGATTTACATGTCCAAAGACCAAATTAGAGAGAGAGAGTAAACAATAGAAAAAGAATTAGGCGTATATCGTATATTTATTTAACGAAGGGCAGAGGTTCCCAGGTCCATCATGATGCCAACTGGCGTACCTCACCGCCATCTTAATCCAAGATACTCACGTCAGACTAACCACCGTCGATTTGGAAACATAGGACGCATGTGTATGGGTGAAAAGAAAACGTATGATGGTATGGGTTGCGCCCAGGGACATAGCTTAGACGTCATGGTGATAGGGCAAAGGAGGTTAAAGTCCAGGTGGGGCTTTAAATCAAACAACTTTTGCAATCTATTACCACTAACCAAATCTTAACTAACATGCCCTCCAGCCTGCCCAGTTTTGCTACGAGACTGATATATTTTTGGCAGGACTGTTGTTTTGTTGGAAAATGTGTATTCCCAATGTCAACCCCGCACCCTCTCCCGTTTATTTTAGCGTACCGTACAGTAATCCAGCTTACCGTCATCCTCAGTGGTGAAAATAAATGGGTTTACAGAACATTGGCCTTTATGAGAGAAAGAAACTCTCAAATCAGACCACCAAAGTTTTATCTACGGGTGGGTTCCCTTAACCTTCCAGGCTTACTTGAAAAAAATGGCTGTCGGTGATTCTACTCCAGGTGTCTTACATGAAGTAATAGTTTCATGAATAATAACGAATTGTGAACAATTCCTGTAGCGCACCATTAACATAATATTGTAAAGGGATATTAGCTATGTTTTACTTCTCTTTACATTACGAAAGTTATCCTTAGCCTACATTTAAGTGCCTCCTGTAAGATTGTCAACGACAGTTGGGCCCTTTGTTTTTACAACTCTCGATTTGTTCGATCAGTTTGATGGCGGCACAGATTCGAACACCGTGCGGACCAGATGTGGCCAGAGGGCTGCTTTTAAGACCGGGGGCTCTTGCAATCTTTCCATTGTTGCTTTTTTTTCTTGGGGAGGTTGGAAAGCTGCATCTTATAAATTATCATGATTACTTTGTAAATTAAACTGCACCTGAATATAAGGATAGAACTGCAGATAAGCAAGGAAGCCAAGGGATGGGGCGCTAAAGCACCCAGTTAAAAATATGTCCAAAAATTCAAGAACCAAAACCCTTTATTGGTTCTCTTTGTAAAAAGTATCTAAAATTTGCAATAATTTTTATTTTAAATGTTCAAATGTTGAACCAAATTGCATCTAAGGACCCTCAAATATTGAAAAACACCCTTGGACCCCTCCTCTAAAACGACAGTTTGAAACAACGTTCATCTCCCCCTCCCCCCCCCCCCCCTCGTCGAGAACAGCTTCCTACGCCTACAAAATTAAGAAACGCAATGGGTTGCCCTTTTATCACTATAATGTATAAGCCCAACATTGAACTGATGTAATGGCACTCGATCATGTGCTCCAAACATTTTTTCTAGCGTTGAAGAACTTACGTCTTTGTTCAATCATACTAATGTAGTTCATGGAACATCTGCTGGCATCATTGTGGTTACTGTGATATTGGGTGCAACGTGTGCGACTTTGCTGGGATACTTACTATGTAAGTAGCTTTGTTAATTGGAGCGCCTTTTGTTTTTCCATTTGATCATGTATATGAAAATAGACTACCGTATATTACTACCATGGAAACAATTATGAGTTCTCATAACAAATGTACTGCTGTTATTAAAACGTAGACAGAACCTTCTGTAGAAACCAGTATTTTATAAAATAAAGGAGCAAAACTTGGAATCGTATACAAAATTGAATTGTATTGTTCTTTCACATTTGCCATGTTATAATATCCAATATAGATACATTCGTCAAACAGAACCGAGACAAGAAGACAAAACCCGATTCAGAATGGTGAGGTATCACTACCGTTATATGTGTAGCATAAAATGGTATTAACATTGTCACGCGTTCGGAAAATCGCTTTTACAACGACTCATTTTTGTATGGTTATAAAACAATGTATGTTGATATGAAAAGCGAATGATTTCCTTGATTTCTAAAGTACATACAACAAAGCTGCAAGACTATTTGTTTACATTATGTTTTTCTCCTTTAGCCCTGACGGCGAGAGTACCCTCTTTCTTAAGGTATTTCGTATATTTTCATGGAAAAATAATGTGGTCTTGTTCATTAAAACACATCTAAAGAGGCTATATTTGTATACAGTTTCGTATATTATTTATTCAAATTTAATGCTGTCACTTCAGTGAAAGTTGTTAGTTCTTAAAATCACCATTACTTTAGAGTTCACTTTACTTCAAAATGGAGACTCAGACAATTGTCTTATAGGACCGTTTACAGGAATCGTTGCCAAATCAAAGTTACTGACAGTTTAATAATGCTTGTTTATATACAGTTAAAACTATGTGTATCCCATACAATAGAAAGGAAATCCAATTATTGAGTGAAAGAAAAAGTCGTGCCTGACGTTTCTATGTAACGACTTTCCTCCGGACACCCAAGGTTGTTTCAAGGAACTTGGTATCTAAAATCAGTTATTTAACATGGCAATGTAATGCCTTGAAGATTTTGCTTTTTATATTTAACGGAAAGGTTATGTTTAAAGCACTATGTATCAATTTCGTTTGTAAAAAAGCATCTTTTACGTTATTTATTTTCAGGTTGCTATCCCAACAATGTATAAGTCCTCAAATAAAATATGTTACTATCTGCGATATTTTCTAGATTCCATACAGTTATGAACAGGGCATGTTTAGACATTTTGGAAAGCATTACATAGGCGTACAACTGTGATATTTTCTATTAAACGTTACACTGCTTCCATAATTTTGTCTATTCTAATATCAGATATGCATATTTCTAAAATCTTGCAAAAATTAGTTGTAAATCAGTATAATATCATGTTGCTTTTATGAATGTGGGCACGATTTGGATGTGTTTGTTTGTCCAGAAATACCTTTATATTCAATTTCACGTGTACCAGAATACAAAAACGGCATTGAACTATTTTTCTTGAATTCTTAATGGACACTTCAATAGAAACTCTACTCCCTTACTCCAAATCCAGATATGGATTTATATCTGGATATATCTGGCTAAATACAGTCTTTATATGGCCATATCAAGCCAGATATACAGCCAGATTTAGATGCCTTGATACATTATATCAAGTTTTATATGGCCATATCAAGCTAGGTATAACTTGATACAATGCAATTCCAGATATGCAAATAAAGTTTTATATGGCCATATCAAGCCAGATATAACTTGATACAATGCAATTCCAGATATGCAAATAAAGTTTTATAAGGCCATATCAAGCCAGATATAACTTGATGAAATGTCTTTCCAGATATGTAAATACAGTTTTATATGGCCATATCAAGCCAGATATAACTTGATGAAATGCCAGTCCAGATATGTAAATACAGTTTTATATGGCCATATCAAGCCAGATATTACTTGATACAATGGAATTCCAGATATGCAAATAAAGTTTTATATGGCCATATCAAGCCAGATATAACTTGATACAATGCAATTCCAGATATGCAAATAAAGTTTTATATGGCCATATCAAGCCAGATATAACTTGATACAATGCAATTCCAGATATGCAAATAAAGTTTTATATGGCCATATCAAGCCAGATATAACTTGATGAAATGTCTGTCCAGACATGTAAATACAGTGTTATATGGCCATATCAAGCCAGATGTAACTTGATACAATGCAATTCCAGATATGCAAATAAAGTTTTGTATGGCCATATCAAGCCAGATATAACTTGATACAATGCTAGATATGCAAATGAGCATTTTGTTAGTTTGTTTTATTATTTATTTGATTTGGTTCTTGGATTATGCTTGTTACAAACTAAGACATGTTTTGGATACAGCATCACCTTCCCAGACATTGCAGTTATTTAGTGGCTACTTTTAATTCTGTTAATACCGTAGTGTACTAAGTGAACTTAGGCAAATGATTTGCATATTTGGGCGGAGCTTGTATCTAAACCTACATTTTTCATGATTTCGGAAGTTGAAAGTAAAATATGCACTACGCAGTAAACAAAATTTAGAGTCAAATACGTAATAAAGTTTAAAATAAGAAGCCCATATCACTGTGATTACATAAAATAGGAAATTTCAAGGCATTTTTCTGTTCACTGTTATGAAATAAGTTGAATTTATGTACTTAAGTCAATTCAACCTAATACTTACATTAAATCCTAATTCATGGAGCACTTAAACATTGTTTTCTGGTGTTCAAAGTCTCCATGAGGAGTGTGGACTATTAGTCCTAACTATGATTCATATCTAGAGCTGATATGGTCCGGATACAGTTTTTTCTGTACCATATATGGTTTAGATCTGGTTCTGGTTTAGATCTGTGTTATATCTGCCTAACTTTTTATCCGATCTGATATAAATGCCATATCTGGTGCAGATATGGGCCGTATATGGAAATATATTCTGTTCATATAAGGACCATATCTGGTCCAGATAAAGACTTGATCCAGATTAAACTTTATCTGGCCATATATGGCTTAGATCTGGTTCTGGCGTAGATCTGGGTTATATCTGCCCAGTTTTTTATCTGGCCCAGATATAAATCCCATATCTGCAGCAGATATGGGCCAGATATGAAATCCATATCTGGCCCATATATGGAATTTCATATCTGGCTCATATCTGGATTTTGAGTAAGGGCTGCAAAATGATCGTAGAGTTTGGGGAGGGAGGTTGTGCTTAATTATGATGTATCAGAATACTCTCCGTGAAAATTCCGACACAGACGATTCCCACTCATGCCAAATGCCTCTAGGACAACTACCCAAAACAAATAGTAGGAATTGTCCAAGGTGAGAACTTTCCGGGGTTGTTGCACGGTTAAATATTGTCAGTCGGGAGGGCGGCCTTGTCCAGGGGAGTGGTCTGTTAACCATTAACATCAGTTGTTGACTTTTTATTTTTCGTAAACGTAAGACGAGGTGAATGGATAGTTGAAAAAAGCAAAGGAAGAGCTTTAAATGAAAAAATTTGAACTCATAAGACATTTTCAATAAAACCTTTGTGTAACGTTTCATGGAAGTGGCATTTAAATCCCTTTCAAAGGTAAATAATCTCTATTTATGACAAACCACATTTAATGCTGCCCTTTTAACTATTTCAACTGAACTTTGAGTTTGTAAGGGAATAAATAGGGTTGGGATCGTCAAAAAGGGATAATGCAACGTTTTGAAGAGAAATTACCATTTTTTTAAATTGAAATTATGAATATGAAAGTATTCACTGCAAATAAAGAAAGTAAAACAGCAAACCCACATAGATTCTACGGTGATGGAAGATCAAATCAACTACGTGTTAAGAAGCACAGCTGTCATGAAAGGTAGAATTTAGCAATAAAAAGAAAACAACAATAGACAAGCAAATAAATGGTTGAGATTGGTATCTAAATAAAACTGAAATATAATTTCAGGATTTGTCTTTGTCTTTTGCAAGTACCAAAAAAGAACATAAGGTAACGGTACTCACAAAAATAGACTAAGCGCTTGGAGGTACCTCCGAAGGTTGGCTAAAACTTCAGGGTGCAGATCGGCGGCTCGTCCAGAGAAACGAATCTGTTCAGCTTCGGCGACACCGCGGTTTCAGATATCGACCTTGAAAGGCTTCACCTAGCTAGTGCCGGAATCAGGTTTTAAATGATGGTGAGCGAGACGGAGAAAGGGGGTGAAACAGAGATCTGGCCATGGAGGAACAAAGCTAGGACCGGCACAGTATAGTGGTGAAAAGTGAGGACTAAAAACGCAGGATAAAGAACTGTACAGAATTTGGGAAGTTTAGACAAGGCCCGGGAGATGAAAGGAGGGCGAGCCTGCGCTTGTAAGGTGCGATGGTGCCACATGTTGTAGAGAGACACGGTAGTAGTACTTCACCAGACTGAGGTTGGGAGTCATCTGCCAGGAGGAGCCTTATGCTTTTCTTGAAACAGTGCCGCTCAGCAGTAGTTGACAGTTCTCTATATCTTAACGAGAATTTAGTTAACACCTCCGCCTCTCATAATTAAAACCGAGTCACAGTTAATCCCTTATTATTTAGCAGATGAAAATTTCCTGACAAAGGAGCAGCTTGCTGATAATTACGTAACACACTTCCCATATAGAAATAACTATAATAGCAATGAAACAATCCGAATCTTTGCACTACGACCTACAAATGTCGTTAAGCGGTAAATTTAGTCTAAAACCAAGGTAAGTTGCCAATAACCAAGGTTCTACTTTTTGAGCCCTTAAAATGCGAGCTACTTTACTGGATCCATTTACTTGTAAAACCCCGTCTTTGTTACCCACTTTTGTATCATTAAACAAAAGTTTCCCATCAAAGGTCTTCTTTAATTTAGTTTATTGACCTAGACATAATTTATTTGAATTCTTGTTTGCAGGAAAAAGATACCATTAAAGAAGAATTAGACAACTTAAAGGAAGAGCTTTCAACTGAACAAAAACGTACACAGGTATCTTTTTTATACATGTTAAGATTTAAGATTGTTTGTTTGTAAATCAAAGTGTGCAAATGTGCCTCCTTTAAATAGTCATTTATTAAAATAGTTGAGTAAATACACTGTTTCTGTAAATATCGAGATTAATAATACTGCTCCCTCCATAACTAACAAAGGTTTGGTCTACCGTAAGTAATCTGTGAGGTTTTATCGGAACTAGTATATACGAAGGCCAAAAATATTTTGTATTACTTCTCAAACAGTGCTACAGCATACTTTTTAAATAGCCTAAGATAACCTTAAAATGCTAAATTTACTGAGCTGGTTAAGTAAGTTCTGATTAATAAAATCTACCCTTTCTTTTTGAAATCTAAACTTCTTTCTAAAGAATGAAATCTAAAAATAGAATGTTTAGCCTGAATACAACTTTCAAGGACTAGAATGTGAATCCCTCGCGCCGCATCTGAGAGGCGTTTGACGAAACTTTTCCTTACGAAATTTACGATACGGATATTCATCGGTCAGTGGTGGCTCTCCCAGTGGCGTACTTAGAGGGGACAGGCCGCACTGGATACCAGCCTTGAAGGGGTGTCTCGCCACAGCCGAAAAGCTTTTTAATAAGAATAATTTCTAAGCATATATTAAGTTCAAAGCTTCACCAAAGACAACACCATTTGGGATCTAGGAAACTTTAGAATACAATAGTAGGAAATTCAAAATATCAGGGGTGCTACCAATCCCCTAAAGAAACATGCCCTTCAATTACACACAACAATAAAAAGGAAAGCAAGAACTAAATTGTGTGGATTCCCACCCATATGATCAGTTCAACGCTTTACCAACCAATATTGTGCACATAGGCCACCTCATATACACATATTTCTCAAAGAGTAGGGGCGCACTGTTTAAAATATCAGTTAGTGACAGACATTTTTTGAACAAAAGTTTTTGTATTTTCCTTTTAGCAGATATTTTCTGTATCTTTACAGAAAAATTGTATTGCTACAATAAAAAATGTTGTTAACGGTCCGGTGACATAAAAATGACATAGTTGGATAGTGGATGTAAAAAGCATTAAAAACCTAGAAAACAGCTACAATTCCATTCAAAATCCATCAAAAACTGGCGTTTTCCAGGGTAACGTCTATGTTACACTTTAGTATTAATAAACATGAGCTAAGTTTGCAAATTTGTGATGTCGAGAGAGGGACTGTCCCAAATATGGCCAAACTGAATTTTATACTTTTGCAACCTTCATTCCAAAAGCAGTTGACACATAACTATGTCCTTGAGGGTTTTATTTTGGAAGTTAAAATTGTGTCCTTGAAAAATATCGGTATCAAACAACAAAATGTTAATTATCCGATAAGTAATTAAGAGATAAATGACATAGGATTAACAAAAGACATGTCAATACTGCACACCACTACACAGTATTTTTGCATAGGTAATGAGTAACTTCAAAAACGTTCAAACTTTGAAGAGGTATATCTTGAGAACGGTAAAAGACATTGAAACGATTCTAAAAGATCTCTTCTTGGGAGAGCTTAATCTTTAACTGTCAACTAAAATCAGGACTTTTTGGTGGCATGCCGCTATACCTTTAAGCATGTATTTTCTGTTTGTTTGAGAAGCCATTTTCTGGAAAATTTTTACTGCAATGCTAAAGATATCTATAAATTTAAAAGGGTTTTCACAGTATTGTTTTGTTTGTCATTTGAAAACAAACATTCAGTTGTTCAACTACAAAGGTCCTGTTTTTCAAAAAAACAAAAACAAAATAAAGAATTCTCAGATAGTAAAATAAAGAAAACCCGAAAGCTTTCTTTTTCTTTAATGTAACATATCGTTCTGAAATGTATCAGTTTTTAACAGTCAGAATATTCGGCAAATTTATATTCGTTCTTGTAAATTGTGTGAATTCACAGTTATTATAAAAAACATCTTTTTATGTTTTAAAAATCACAAAAACTGATGCTTTTACCCAACACGAACTATAAGGTGCTAATTTTAGAGCCCTGATAAGGTACTAATGTCAAATTATCACCAAGGGTGTAAGCAGTTTTCTTAAAAAGTATTACTGCTGCCTCACATAATGTCTTCTTGTTTTTTCAAGAGCTGATAAACTTATTATCTTTTTTGGAAAATGTTTACAACGGATGTATTTTTATTCGTTGAGAATTTATTTTGTAAATTTATCACATCGTACAAATTACGTTCCATTTGCAAAGTTCCTAAAGATTAAGTGACTAAAGCAACATGACAAATTGCATATTTCGAGTATTTTGATCAAGAACGACCTAGTAAACTAGACACTCTAAGTGGCAATGCAAATATCGGATTTAAATGATTGCAGCACTTTAGGAGGTAACAATTTGGCAAAGGATGAAAAGCAATAAATATCGACACAAATTTAAATTTAGGATATAAAAAAAATCGGCTGTAAATTAAAGTTACTAAAACGGAAAAATTATATTATTTACAGTAGATTTGGAAAATATTTTTCTATAATAAGTGTAAAAAAGAAAAATACTCTTTATGTTTTTTTTTTTTTCATGAGTACAGTCTGGCTGTAAAAAAACATAATTCAATGAGAAAAATGTTGCAATAAATATGATGAAAATTTTTAAACAGTGTGTCTTCCCATCCTCTTACACAACAGTCCTTGCCTTAAACCCAGTCAAAATACGAAAAATGTCTCTAAAAACGACAACTTCTAAACATGTTATCAGTTCCAAGCTTTGCCAAGGAGGGCACCATTTTGCAACTAAACGCGCCCTACACGTCACAGGTAAAAGGGGAGGGGTGCCAACTGTCTATAGGCCACTAATTGGTGTTAAACGTAGATAGTGTAATGAACTGACTAAACTCCCTTTGAGTTTTTTCACGGCTACGGCCCTGGATAGGAAGCAATAATGCTCTGTCACCTGAGCAGGTGAACACTTCTTGCTTCTACAGAATTGGATCACAATCATTAATAATTCATATCCTTTTTTAGCAGGTAACTGATGCTGAAAAGCTCATATTCAAGGGAGTCGTATACTTTTCGGATACGCTCAGCCTAAAAATTACACCAATTCTACTTTTACTTAAATAAAGTGTTGAAAACGTACGCCCTCATTACGTCAGATTGTACCACTTAACATCTAACAAGCTATAGCCAAATTTTCAGTAAAGGCTCTTCAATCTGCCAAGGTTCCTACCAAAGCTGACGTCTTCGGCGAATTATCCTTTAATCGTCCCTCATATAGATAATTCACTACCATGTTAAAAATTATTGTAGAATTATAGAACAAACAATAAAAAATACATAAAGGTAAAAGAAAATGTCAGCTGTCAATCTGTTTTCAAAAATTGACAGCACTTTTTGCGTTTCCTCTTTGTATTTCTTTGTTTTTCGGTCTGTAATTCTTCAAAAGTTTGTAGATATTTTTACAGTGTAAACCAGCCTGTTGATAGGATCAAATGTAATACATTAACGAACCACTCCATATACAATAATTACCCACTCATCTCCCTTCTCCGACAATAGGTCAATAATTGATACCTACATATAACAATTGTAAAAACTCAAAATTGGACTAACGTACTTTTATTAGCATACAACATCTCCACATGGCTTCCTCTCAGCTAAGTGATATCGAACGCCACTGCATAACCATCACCACTAGAATATCCCAACATGTTTTACCATAAGCTGTCTGTTCATTGAAGTAACATTTATTGATCTTACCGTCAAGCATAGCCACTCGTTACAATGGAAATGAATTTGGGATAATCCATAACCAGCCTTCACGGATTTCAAATATTTTACGAAAGGTTAATGTTGCCTGAAACCTTAAAAATATGGTCGATAATTTTTTTACCGCAATATGAGTGGCACTCGCTCCCTTTGAAAATTAAATTACAGCTCCCGATGCGATCCAACGCTTATCACAGTAGAAAAATGCATCAATTTGTACCACTTTGGACATGAATACACCTTTTGTGAATTGGAAATGTTTCCTGAAATTAACAAGTGATGCAACAAATAAGATTCTTCCACGTTTTTTAAATCATTCCTGCATTTTATCAGCACTGGTCCTTCTTTCCGCTCAGTCTTTCTAGATTCCGTGAAGACAAGCAGTCCTTTTTGTTTAGTAGACAGTGATGCTTACTTTACTGTCCGTACCAGAGTTCGAATCAAAGCACTGATCCTCCTTATCATATTTATAGGGTATATTGTACGAGTAAAGAAGGTTTACTTGAGTATCATTGTATAAACTGAAAGGAATTAAATAAACAGGATTGAGTCCTCTTAACACTAATCATTCATAGCGATAATAGCGAATTGATACGCATATCATGATGAGGTGCATCTAAAAAAATACTGCAACTTAAGTTTCAGATGTGCCCCTTTCCAGTAGCAAATTCTTTGTCGATACATTTTTGCATGCATTTCTTTACAAATTTATATGGCACCTCAATCAGGGCTTACTATGGACGGACGTCCCACCACACACAATCCTCCCGTACTGGCGCGTATGGCACCCAGATCACAAATGCGTAAAAATAATTCACCCCTCCTATAAAAGTATGTAATCCTCGATAGCGCTCATGAAGTCTTGACGATTAACCTGTTTTCTGCTCTAAAGGAGGGCAGATTTTGCAGTAGTTTACAAAGAGTTCGACTTTCTTTCTTGTTCTATTTTTGCATTGAATTTTCCAAACTTCCGTTCCACAGATGATCATAGTATAACCCCATGCCTTATTATGGCTGCCTTTCAATCTAAAGGTAGCTTACTCAGTTTTCTGTAAATAAAGGAAATTTCATGTAGAAGTACGAAGTTCGTCTCTTGTATTTGTCTCACAGTTCAGTTAGCAACTCGTGCGAGAGGGTAGGGAGACTTATTTTGTGTACGATACCCACAAGTTAGTAACAGTATCGTGAGTGTTGTCACCGTTATGGGTCAGGGCCTTCTTCTCCTCACAATGCTTACTAAAGAATTTTATCTATGCTAAGGGATTTTGACACTCTTTGCGGCTGTGCAATTTCACAATTCAGATGTTCGGGAAGCCCCTATATCAGAACTGAACTATGTACATCAAGTGTTAACAACTATTTAGCGAAATACCCTTCGTCATGGAATGATATTCATAAAGGTTCTCTAACGATCCTCTCGTCATCCCGCACTGTGCCATCCTTTCCATTGCCTTTGTTGGGCATTGGGTTGCCTACGAGTCCGTCAGCGAGTTGCGTATCAACAAGTGCATTTATTGTAGTTGAAAATGCTAAAAGATTTTGTTCTGATTATCTTGAAAGGCCTTCCGAAGCCGAGAAACTGCATACAAAAAGTTTTATAATTTAAAAGAGTTTCGGGGGAGCTAAGGGCACCGGTAAATGTACATCTCAGGATTTTCTGTTTTCATGTACTTTTCATGTAACAGATTTGCCTTGACGAATAAGCTGGGAACTAGATGACGTAACAAGATAAAATTCAGGCTTTGCTCCTGACAGTCCCCCTCCCACATTTCCTTTAACTGAACATTTACCTGGACATTACAACTAGACATTAGTTCCAAGACTGTGTATTATTAAACTTCAAGGGCTGAACCTTAACTGAATAAAATGATGACGACTATGATAATGATTGACTATGGCAAAGCCAAAGACGATGACAATAACATCTGTGATGGCTACTAAGCTAATATTTGCGATAGGGATTACGAAGATTACGATAACAGGCAAACCATAGTCTACCAAGATAGTAAGATTACAATTCCATCTTCCTCTTCCTCCAAACGACTGACATCTACTTCAGCCACTGTTTACTCATCACGTAGAACTACAGATATTTCTATGCTACTGCTTTCAGGTTCATACGAAATGACACAATTATGGAAATTTCAGAAAGCAAGGGAGACTGAATTTTAACCAAAGGACACACTCAAACTGTAAATGCAAGTGATTGGAAATATGTTGGAATCTAACACAGTGTGCAATGTGGCATCCATAAAGAGTTTTATAGGACTAATGTATTCCAGCGATAATGTATTTTCTTAAGGTAACCTGAAATGTTTTATTCTCACGTCATTCATAAAATCTGATTTTATTTCCATAAACTAACGTTGTTTTTTCAGGAACTCGAAAACAAACTAGCGGAAACGACAAAATATTCAAAGGAAGAAAAAATTAAAGAGGTATTCAATAAAGCATTGAGCTTTTTGTGATGCTATCCAAACATGTTTGCTATTAAAACCGTTCACTAAAGACGAAAAAGCGTTCTTTGCTATTTAATAAAAATCTAGGAACCATCTCAGTAACAAACATTACAAGCCTTACAAAGTTACCTAAAAATTTCATTGACTACAAAATAAATTTTGGAACATTAACTAAGACTGGCGTGCATTAATGTACTACACAATTAATATATTATCATAAAGTAACCTAGAACTATTTCTAACAAATGTTACCATTTTTTCTTTATTCTCTCTTCATTCATAAAGTCTGATTTTTGTTTCCATGAACTAACGTTGTTTTCAGAAACTCGTAAACGAACTATCAGCGGAGAGGGCAAAACGCTCAATGGAAGAAAAAATCAAAGAGGTAGTTAATCAAGCATTGTACTTCTTTTTGTGATGCTATTACACATGTAAGCATAAAGTATGAGTATGAAATAGTTCAAATGTCAGTTGATGGGCTTACTGTTATGATTGATAAGCTTCAACTTGTATTATAATGTCTACGTTAGTTTCAATACCTGTAAGATAAATTGAGGTAGTACTATTCACCTTTATTGACTTACTTAACTACTAACAGATCAATTATCGCATGTGCATGTTGATTATGAAAATAAACATATGACTTTTGATGTCAAAATTTCAATGCCTTGTTCCAAACCCTGTTATATAATTTTTCACCTCACATGTGCAAGCAAGTTGGGGAAGAAAGAACCGTTGGCATATTTTCTATGTTAAAGCAACGAAACGATACTGCATGTTTCATAGTTTGACGGAAGGTTAAAAAATGATATACTAAAGTTCATTAGTATAAAATTAATTCTGCTACCGTTGCAACTTTGAATATTAAAGATCATGCGTTACGAGTAATAACGAACTTCAAACCTTCATGGAAATATATTTCAAATTATCGCTTTTTGCAAATAGAACAGGGCAGAAATACAAGAAATTCAAACTAACGATGGCATCACAGTCACTGTTAAAGTATGTTAGTCCAGAAGACGTACTATGTCATCTAAAAGTATTGCCCCATTCATAGCAAATACTGATTGTCTCAAATAAATCCGTGCAAACCTGACTATCTTGCCCAAATATTGACAAGTTCTCTTTAAATAGGTACCCACAGAAGCAGGACAGCCCTTTATGTCTTTTCGTCCGCAACACCCCCTTTTCTTGTCATTACAACTTTAGGCGTTTTACTTAAAAATACGACTTTTGAATGGAGTAGAAGTTGGTAACCGTGTATTGTATAAATTTATAATTAACAGGAGTTGAAGCAAACGCTGCAAAAGACGGAAACGGAATTAAGGGTTTGTGCGTTCTCTAAACCTAAAATATACATATTACATTGCGTTCAGAGGAATTGATTTCAGTCTTTTAAAATTAACAATAACCAAACATTCGTACACAGGCAATACTTTAGGAAGGGATTGGTAGCCAGTTTTTTTTTTTTTTTTTTTGTACGTTTACGACTAGAACTAGACTTGGCAGAAATATATGAATTGCTGGTTGATTGCAAATTTCATATTTCAAATGACTCAAAAAAGTTCCCTACGACAAAAGAACATTCTGAATGGGTTGGATGTAGAACTTCGGTAAGACAATATTATTTTCTTTAATGAGGCATTATGGTAAATCTTTTACCTACTGCTATACATATCAGTCACTCTTCAGGTTTCTAATCAAATACACCTCTAGTATTGTGATAAATGAAAAAAATAGATAAAGGTTGACATAAGCTTTTTTCACACATCAGCAAAAAACCATGTGATCAAACTCAATCTGTCGTTTGTGCTTTTAAAGGGGGGTTGGCCGACTCTCCAAAAATATTTAAAGGGGGGTTGGCCAACTCTCCAAAAACTCAGTGACGTGTTCGCAAAACGAGATATGCTCGGGATAAATAAACCATGGTGGTAAGTTTAGTCTCTTGAATTCGCTGAAAAATTCCATTGGGGCAAGTGAAATTTACAATAAATTGACCTGTTCACAACTTGGTATTTTTCACTTAATTCAGGAAAACAGATTTATTCAGAATTCTACATTTCATTTCGACCGTACCCCTATTTTTTGACAAAATTCAAACACTTGATACCCAAATTTAAGACTTTCAAAAGTGGTTTCATTCGTGTGGCAATTAGCACAAGTCACAATGATTTTGTTTCTTTATGCTCTGTGTTTTGGTTTTGGAAATGCGTATTTACCTCAGAGAAATCTAGAACTTTCCTGTAGATGTTTTTCACTTGGTACTGAATCCTCGCCTCTCCTTCTGCATACATAATTGCAAGGTGATTACGTCACATACTGCAAATGTAAGTTAAACGTCGTTATTATGCTCCACCACCG